>JACXGM010000649.1:17336-38138 GCA_016801145.1 Umbra pygmaea | reverse complement strand
CCACCACACTTCAAGCTATGTGAGTCAGAAGATTGAAACGTCAATGTTACATTCCAAAAAAAAACTTTGGTAGTTCAATCAAAGCCGGGGGGAGAAGTCTTTGATCATTAATAATCAGAGTAAATATGTATCTAGATCTACAATATCTCCCATCCTGTGGGGAGAGGGAACTGAATCAATATTTGCTGCCCATCAATATCACACCAGGCAGGCTCTCAGAGTTATATGGATGTTTGATATCTCATAATGAGGAAGAAACTCCCGATTCGTACACAAAACTATTCCTAATGCTGCTAGTTAGCATGTTAGACTGTTCACAGGTTGCAGGGGAGCTTGTAGACGGGGACACGGGAGGCCCGTAATGAGAGACTGAGCTGTATGTGGGGAAACTGGATACAAAGAGGCTATTTTGGCAGCTGAGATAAGAAACAGCTCTACAGGGCGTTTTATACTCAAAGTTCTTCAGTATATGCATTCACATCTCAAAGTATTGTATTCAAATGTCTCAGATACACTTTATTATTACAATTCCTTGTCCTCTGCTTACAGAGAAATGTTCACCATGTCAACAATGATTCTGCATACTGACAAGTGTGGAGCAGTTCTGACTCTGATCTCTCTTTCTAAACTGAACTTCTGCAAATCAATTTTATTCTCCACAGACTTTCTGCTCTTTACGTAGAAAACAAGCTACTCTTGGAGTTGAAAGCTTAAATCAATGTCATATGAAATCCCATCATTTTAAATAAAATATAACAAATATAACAGTTCATACATAGTATATAATTTATTGAAAAATATTTTTCTCAGCTAATTGCTGTGGAGCTGACTTTGTATGGATGTGGTCTTTGTTAAATTTTTATACCAAACCCTTTAACGTTTCCCAAAGCTTCCAAATGTGTTTATTCTCCACCCACTTCCTGATACCCTAAAAAAAACGGCTGCCCATTCCAAGATATCACAATATTGAACATAGGCCTAAACGAAATTGTAATAATAGCATAGTATAATGTAACTGCAAAACAAAATACCAGAGCATTAAGTTACATTATGAATTATTTTTTACAGGCAAAACATAACTTTTTTTATGAGTCAAACCTCATCTCTCAGGGAGAGAATTATGATAAAACGGCTTCCTCACAGCTTTGTTTACTTTCACAGATCATGAGCCAATGAATAATTCAAACAAGATGGAGGTCTTCTTTTTGAATTGACAGGAGACTGGGAGATCTACTGCTTTACACCTTTACTCTAAGTACAGACATTTAACACCAATCATGAGACTGGGAGATCTACTGATTTACACCTTTACTCTAAGTACAGACATTTAACACCAATCATGCGACTGGGAGATCTACTGATTTACACCTTTACTCTAAGTACAGACATTTAACACCAATCATGAGACTGGGAGATCTACTGATTTACACCTTTTCTCTAAGTACAGACATTTAACACCAATCATAAAACTGGCACAGCTTAAAACATTGTTTAAACATTTTCTTCTTGATAGACAAGAAAACTACTAAAGCTTTAATAGAGTTGTAAAACTATGGTAGTGTAGACATGTTCGAAATGAATGAGTGTTGCATTTGTTACCATTCCCCGTTGCTGTAACATAAAAACGTATAATTTAGAAAATATTGTCATTAACTTATACACAATTATTGATTGTTGTAGATGCTTTGTCTCTGTGTTTGGACCTGTGATGTTTGTCTGAGCAGATGATTATATTGCATTTTTTAATCAAGGTAAAATCTGCAAGAAAATTTGGTTGCTGTGAGTGAATGTAATTCACTGAGCGTGAATGAAAACATGACCATGTCTTATTGAATTGTATTGCAGAAGTAAACACACAAGTTAATCACAAAAAGGCACAAACAAATCTAGCATTTCCACACAGTAACAGAACTAGGATCCGGGTCATGTGTGATTAACCGAGTCAGCAGCTTTTATAAAGGAGATGTAGCTAACAAAACAGCGTGGTTGCAATTAGCACCACTAGCAACAGTAGGGCAATTGCCTAACATGGGTGAAAATTACACAACAGACGTACAGTAAAAAGAGACTGTTTGATTAGCAAGTCATGGCTGTGAATTTGTCTTAGTAGTGAGTACACTTTGATGATTCAATCAGTAATCTACAATGTCAGTTGCTGGAAAGAAGACCATACAAAATAATCAACCAATATAAAATAAAAGACAACAGGTGATGGCCATTTAAATACTTTAGGTCGTTTTTGTAAAAGGTAGTTTTAGGTGTTTTTTAATGGGTAGACACTCTGTTATCCCAGCTTGGAAGCAGATTTCACCATAGAGGTTTCAGAACTGAGAAGAGTTTTGAATGTGTGGACCAGGAGCTGCCTTCCAAAGACGACCAACTGCCAAGAGCCCAGAGAGCCCAGAGGTGGCAGAAAAAAAGCAGCCTGGTTAGGAATGAAGAGTTTAAGCACGGCCTGAAGGTAGAGAGGAGGAGTTTCTGGTGACATTAAGATCTACACTCAGCTTTTTTAAAATGTAATGCAAAATCAAACAAGTTAAACAGCATTTTGATGTCAGAGCAGGGTATTCTCACTCTGTTTTGTCAGTAACATCAATAGCTTCAGCTAGCTAGCTATTAACACAACAATTTATTCTGTGTTTGTTGAGGCTGAAGAAAACTAACCAAGTGACACAAAAACATGATTAAATCAAAAATATTTATCATTATCATCATTATCAAATGTATTTTTTATCATAATAAAAGTTTGTATTGTTTTATTACCTGTCCTATTTTGATTTTAATTGTGTACTAAGGAAAGGGTTAGCGCTAGCCATAATGTTTAAGGTTGAATTAGTATATTCTACAGTCGGGTCTTTAAATAAAAAAAACATGGAGCACCAAAAAAGACTCCTTTCTAAACATTGAATGTGCCTTCTTTGTTACATTTCTCTCACGCACCACAAAAACAAACTGCTTTTCTCAATTTCATTATTCTCTCTGCCTCTTCTTCTTCAATGGTGTTTATTTGGCAGTAGACGCTCAATGTTCTCAGCCTCTCTTTCATGATCTCCCTAGAAACGGTTGGTTAACATTGGGATGGCATTGTTCTACAAAGGGATTTGGGAGGCGATAAAAGAGAATGTGAGAAGTATGAAAGACCAGCTTTATTGTAATGTTATTGTTATGACTAGAGGATTATACGGGTACTATTATGTAAGCTAGGAAATACAAGGAAGATGAGCGTATCTTTGGTGTTCTCATGGCTAGCACCTTGACAGAGAGGCAGCGTGATATGATGGATCATTGTTCAATTACATAGGCTAAAGATGATATTTCAGGGTATTTCCCCAAAGTCCGTTTTTAATATGAAGCATGGTGCCATGCAGGACCTGAGCTAACCTTGCTCAACGCTATCTGAAACACAACACAGATGCAGTGCATACGGAAAGTATTTACAGCGCTTCACTTTTTCCACATTTTATGTTACACCCGTATTCCAAAATGGATTAAATTCATTATTTCGATCAAAATTCTACAAACAATAACCCATAATGACAATGTGAAAGAATTGTGTTTGAAATCTCAGCAAATTTATTCAAAATAAAAAACGAAGCACATATTCACAGCCTCTGCTCAATACTTTGTTGAAGCACCTTCGGCAGCAACTACAGCCTCAAGTCTTTTTGAGTATGATGCTACAAGCTTGGCACACCTATTGGTCAGTTTCTCCCATTCTTCTTTGCAGGACCTCTCAAGCTTCATCAGGTTGAATGGGGAGCGTCGGTGCACAGCCATTTTCAGATCTCTCTAGAGATGTTAAATCGGGTTTAAGTCTGGGCTTTGGCTGGGCCACTCAAGGACATTCACAGAGTTGTTCTGTAGCCACTCCTTTGTTATCTTGGCTGTATCTTGTTTCCAGACATGACATTTGCCATTTAGGCCATAGAGTTCAATCTTTGTTTCATCAGACAAGAGAATTTTGTTTCTTATGGTCTGAGAGTCTTTCAGGTGCCTTTTGGCAAACTCCTAGCAGGCTTTCATGTGCCTTTTACTGAAAAGTGGCTTCCGTCTGGCCACTTTACCATATAGGCCTGATTGGTGGAATGCTGAAGATATGGTTGTTCTCCTGGAAGGTTCTCCTCTCGCCACAGAGAAACGCTGGAGTGCTGTCAGAGTGACCATCGGGTTCTTGGTCACCTCCCTGACTAAGGCCCTTCCCCCACGATCGCTCAGTTTGGCTGTGCAGCCAGCTCTATTAAGTCCTGGTGGTTCCAAACTTCTTCCATTTACAGATGATGGAAGCCACTGTGCTCATTGGGAGCTTCAACTCTGCATATATTTTTCTGTACCCTTCCTCAGATCTGTGCCTCGATATAATCCTGTCTCGGAGGTCAACAGAGAATTCCTTGGACTTCATGGCTTGTTTATGTTCTGACTTGCACTGTTAACTGTGGGACCTTATATAGACAGGTGTGTGCCTTTCCAAATCAAGTCCAATTAACTGAATTTAACACAGGTGGACTCCAATCAGGTTGTGGAAACATCAAGGATGATCAATGGAAAAAGGATGCACCTGAGCTCAATTTTGAGTGTCATGGCAAAGGCTGTGATTACTTATGTAAATGTGCTTCTGTCTTTTTTTTTTTTTATAAATTTGCTAAGATATCAAAACACACTTCTTTCACATTGTCATTATGCGGCATTGTTTGTAGAATTGTGAGGGAAATAATTATTTCAGAATAAGGGTGTAACATAACAAAAAGTGGGAAGTGAAGCGCTATAATTTGCAGATGCACTATATCAGTCTGGCAGTCTCAGAAGTCAAATCGTTTGAGCAAAACTAATTTTCATGGATCAACCTGTAACCAATCAAATCAACAAGCCACATGCAATTGTTCTTTTCAAATGTATTTTGGTTAGCTACTAATACTCCTATCCTAAAAACAAATCCATAGTTCAAGAAATGGCAAGGATTGGACCAGATAAAATCTACCTATTTTTATAAAAGCCTATTGTGTACTGCCAAACAGATGTGTAGTATTTCAATGCATGCAGTTTCAGATGTCATTGGATGCTAGCTCCTTCATGATACCTGATGGCCTACACCTGAAGCTCTAAGCAACTGTCTGGTGTCGAACCCCCTTACCTAAAGGCCCATATGCACCAATGCAGTGTGAATCTGCCAGGCTCATATCCAGTGTTGATGCTTCAACCCTTAGAGCCGGAATTCATCGGGAAGCAAACGCAGTGGGGACTGAGCTAAATAAAGGACAGGTTAATTGAAGGGTGTTTCACCAACTGACTTCCTGCCTATTTCCTCTACACCTCAATCCCCACGTCAGCGGTCATCAGGAAGCCTTAAGAGGGCACCCCGCCGACAACAATTACTGCTGGAAATACCACTGCACAGGGGGGCTGGATACAACATAGCAATCAAAAAAGCATTAGGTAGGAGGAACCTATCCGCACGACACTCAGATAGTGACCACTGGGCTCTAGCTGTTCTATTCTAAGCGTAATTGACAAAATTGCAGATTTACTCTAACAATTAGAGTGGCTTGATAGCTATTACATTTTTAACTGGTCTGCATTGGGGATGAGAACTAATGACACAATCTAGCGCATCTAGCTGTACTTTCAAAACAGCTGCAACAGACCCAAGCCCTCTTGTGTCAGTCACACTGTAACTACAGGAGTTCACTCTTGTACTTTACCAGCACGTCTTTACCCCAAGAAGGTTTCCCTTCCTTTCCAAGTCAGTGTATGACTGCCCCTGAGGTGAAAGATGATTCATGTAGGTTGAGGTGGGTCAGATCTGCATCTTGACAACCCATACAACGTAGAATGTGAAGTATGGCTCCTACGGCCTCATTAGCAAATCTGACCACATGCCCTCAATGTGAATACAACATTGTAATGACACACTCCCACTCACATTCGTCCAGACTGTAGTTGTCACAACACCCACTGTGTGTCCAACGTCTTTCCCTTCATCGATATGGAAGAGAAGCGCGAAAGCAAAGACGAGTGTCTAAGAGGACGTCAACCTCCCAGTTTTGGCTGTGTCATCTGAATCTTCCGATACCTGACGCTATAGGAGTGTTTGACGATATGTGATGCGTCAGGTGATGCGTTGTCAGAACAGATCATGTTTTATTGGTTAAACATGCTTCATCAACCTGGAAACCTGTTGTGTAGTCTGGGATATTTATTACACTACATGTTTAATCCTCTACATTTTCATATTTTTATCATGAAATTCTGAATTTAAATTGTTTAGTCAAGGGTATTGAAAACCATCTGTCTTCACTTATTTCTGCACATTAACGTATTTGTTATTCAGTCAGAGCATGTGTAGAAGTAACTCACCTGGTGTACAGTATGACCAAACAGGGCCTCACAAGAGCTTCTGAAAGACTACAGTGTTTTACATTCACGTTTTAGAAAATTCTGACACTCTAATCCAGGGCAGTTTACAGAAGCATTTAGGGTTATCAGTCTTGCTTAATGACAGAACAATAGATGTATCACCTTGACAGCTTAGGAATCGATTTAGCAACCTTTTATGTGCTGGTCAGATGCTGTTAGCGCTAGACTACCTGCCATTCTATATCTCTATTGTGACTGACACAGAAGAAGTGTTGTGTATCATTGAAGCTCTGTTGGAGGGTAGTTAGCAGTGTTCAATGAGGGGACAATTGTATACAGAACAGTGTCATCTGCTCAAAAATCAATGACTCACCAGCTGCCAGAGAAACAATATTGAGTGTGCAGCAGAGTGCCGTGAAAGTCAAAATGATATAAACAGGCTGATTTCTGTTTATTTGCCTGGCTTTGTAACCCTTTTGTAAATGCACAAAGGACTTTGGTAAAAGAATGGAGATTGATCTATGAATTCCCACACTTGTGGCATTTTAAATTGCATTTAGTGTCTGTATATAAATAGTCAATACGTTTTTTAGCTCTCACGTGGATGCACTGAAATGTCTAGATACTGAGCTATGGGGAGCAAAAAAGAACTGTCAAAAGACCTGCATAATAAGTTACTGGAATTGCATCAAGTTGGAAAGGATATAAAAATATATCCAAAGCCTTGCAAATGTCACTCAGTACTGTTGTATCACTTAAGTGCTATGTTTGGAGAGGGGTCAACAAGGCCTATAGTGAGAAGAATACCATCCCCTATGTGAAGCATGGTGGTGGCTCACTGCTGTTTCGGGGGTGTGTGAGCTCTAAAGGCATGGGGAACCTTTTGAAAATTGATGGCAAGATGAATGCAGCATGTTCTCGGACAATACTGGCAGACAATTTGCTCTCTTTTGCATGAAAGCTGCACATGGGACACTCTTGGAGTTTCCAGCACGACAATGACCATAAGCACAAGGCCATGTTGACCCTCCAGCAGAAAAAGGTGAAGGTTCTGGAGTGGCCATCACAGTCTCCTGACCTTAAGCCACTCTGGGGGGGGGGCATCTCAAATGTGCGGTCCATGCAAGACGACCAAAGACTTTGCATGACCTGGAGCCATTTTGCCAAGACGAATGGGCAGCTATACCACGTGCAAGAATTCGGGGCCTCATAGACAACTATCACAAATGACCGCATGCTGTCATTGCTGCTAAAGGGGGCAATACACCGTATTGAGAACTAAAGGTATGCTTTTTCTTTGTTGCCATGTTTTCTATTATGATTGTGCCATTCTGTTATGACCTAGAGTTGAATATGAATCCCATGAGAAATTAAAAAATATTGTTTTGCCTGCTCACTCATTTTTTCTCAGAAAATTGTACATCTATTGCCAATTCTCCAGGGGTATAAGAACTTTTGAGCACAATTGTACATGCTACAGCCAGTCTTTACTAAGGAAACTATTTATAAAGACAAACTCTCTGCCTCGATTTCAGCTTTGGCCCGTCCCTTCAGATATTTAAAACATGCATGATCTGCCATGAAAGAAATCAAACTATAAATATTAGGGTTGGGACAAATGTTCGGATTGCACTACAAGAACACATCCCATATCTGTGAGTTTGCCTAACAATATTAATTAGTATTCACTAGACAGATTGAGTATACTCCCAATGCCACCTTCTATTATGGAAACATTTGAGGATGTACCACCCCACACATCTCAAAGGGAGTGTATGTTATACAGGATCCTTCCCTCAGGTAGGAAACAGAGGTAGCAAAAAAACACCCAAAATATGACAATTGCGATGAGCTGTAAAAATGAAGAGCAGAATGAATTTTTTTCAGTAGAACTAACTCCAAAACATCAGATGAAAGAAAATGTTTTTCACAAGTTACCTTTTAAAGTCCTACAACTGCCCACAGGAATGGATACCATGGGTTTTACGATAACGACTAAGGGTATCTAAATAATGCCAATTTTTTTTCTTAAGCCAGAGAAGAGATCATTGTTTAGTAACATCGCTATTAGCCCCTGTTAGGGACTTTTTTCTCAAAATTCTTTGATCTCCATTATAATTTTGTATGATTCCACTTTTAATCTCACACGTCCATATAAACACTCTCGGCAAATGGTTCCCAAAACTGTACGACCAGGAGTCCTTGTACTCATGGTTGGGAACCAACAATTCATGCATGTTACAATGTTTGACGATACGATTACCGATGTGCCCGCTGGCAGATCACGTAATTTCCTTCATAGACACACACTGCACAGAACATAAGTACATCTAGATTCACAGCATTTTAGAGTAGGAAAAATTCAGTGGTAATTATTATTAATATTATGGTAATATATTTGAATTATAGAAAAATTATATATTAATACATTTACTTGAATTCCACGTTCATGTCTAAATTCCGTGATTCCACCCGCATTCTCTGCAACATGGATATTATTATGTCTGTCCAGGCAGCAGTTACTCTTTCTGGTTTCCGAAACCATTTATCTCATTGATAGTAGTAAGGCGTGGTGAGAATCTAAATTTGTTATAGTTAATAAAGGAGTACATCAGGCTTTAATTTTGGGACCTTTATTGTTTACCCTTTGTATAAAGGACATTTCACAAGCATTTGATTTCCAACTATTTTAGATCTTTGCCTGCTTTTAAATGCAAGCAATATAATGTATAGTTTTCTTAGTGTGTTTTTAATTCTATATTGTCACATGCTTTTATTATTGTTGTAATGCAGGGTGCCACTTTTAAATCAGTTTCAGTTGTTTAATCCCTGTATAAATAAAATACAGTCTGCATGCCATGTGTGTTGCTAATGATCAGCTCTAAGCTCTGTGCTTAGACCAACAGTGATGCAGCCAAACCCATCCTCTCTGAACAAACTATTTACATTAGGTCTCAATTTACATCCAAATGCATTAAATACTTGCGGCTTTGTTCTGAACCGATGCTCTAGCGAAGGTTAACGGAAAGTTATTGGTGAAAACGTGTGTCCGTTAAGCGCAGTTTTCAAAGTTGCAGCCTGGCAGCACAACTGCAGCATTGTGGCCAGGGTTCGTATTTTGGTTGCAGCATTCCAATGGTGCAGGAATATTGGTACAGCAGTGCCCGGAGTGGACGGGTAGGTATGTGTTCAAAATAATAGCAGTCCAACATCACTAACCAGATCAATCACTGTTATTGGTAGAAATCATAATTTGACATGGAAAATAATTTACTAGTAGGTGCAGTAGAGTAATAGAAAACAAAAAGACCCAACAGTCATGACATGCATGCTGCTGATTCTATGTAATTGAATCACTAATTTAAAGGGCCGTGTTCAAAATAATAGTGTGGAGTTCAAGCAATGAGGTAATTCATTCTGTTTAAAAACAGTCAAACAGGTGGCCCTCATTCAAGGACGAAGGCAGCAAATGTTGTACATGCTGGTTAATGTGCACTTATCTCTGAAAATCGGAGTAAAATGGGTCGTTACAGACATTGTTCAGAAGAACAGCGTACGTTGATCAAAAAGTTAGTTGGACAGGGGAAAACATACAAAGTGCAGAAAATTTGGGGCTGATCCATCTAAAATGATCTCAAATGCTTTAAAATGGCAACCAAAACCAGAAAGATGTGGAAGAAAGTGGAAAACTACCATTTGAATGGATCGAAGAATAGCCAAAATGGCAAAGACTCAGCCAATGATCAGCTCCAGGGTGATCAAAGAATATAAAAGTCAAAGTTGTTTATTTATCATATGCATTGAATAACATACATCATCCTATGCAGAGAAATTATTTTGACATGGCACGGCGATTCTATGCAGTGGGCTTAAAAACAAGAATTACAACAATATAAGAATTTTAAAATAATAATGACAATAGTAATAATAATAATAAAATGCTATGTACTGAGCAGTGGTCTGGAAAATGTACAACAGTAGAAGCAGTAAATATTATAGATTTGGCATGGAAAATTGCTTTTAAGGGTGCATTTGAATTCTGCTACATCAGATGTAGAGAGCATAAAGTGACCAGAGAGTGTTAGTGCTCAACAGACGATTTGCGATCAGTGTCTGTGTTCCATGTTGAGCAGCCAAATGGCCTGTGGGAAGAAACTGTTTTTAAGTCTGGTGGTCCGAGCCTTGATGCTCCGGTAACGTCTACCAGATGGCAGTAGTGAGAAAAGTTCACGTCCTGAGTGGCTGTGGTCTTTGAGGAAGTTCTTTGTTTTCCTAAGGCATCGCTTATGGTAGATGCCTTGCAACGAGGGGAGGCAGCAGCCAATGATGCGCTCCGCTGACTTCACCACCCTCTGCAGGGCCTTACGATCAGCAGTGGAGCAGCTGCTGTACCAGGCTGTAATGCAGCCTGAGAGGATGCTCTAAATGGTGCACCTGTAGAAGTTTATTAAAATCCTGACAGACATGCCAAACTTCTTGAGTCTCCTCAGGAAGTATTGGCGCTTTTGGGAAGTTTTTGTTACCGAGATTGTCTGTCTGGATCATGTGAGGTTGTCGCTGATGATCACACCGAGGAACTTGTACGCTGAAACTCTCTCGACTTCAGCTCCATCGATGTGTATGGGGGCAGGACCCCCAGAGAATATCTAATGCTACTTTTGAGTGTTTACCTTTGAAAGACAGACTGTAACAATTAGAAGACACCTATGTGAAGCCAAGTAATCAGCAAGAAGCCCCCACAAAGTCCCATTGTTGAAAAAATGACATTTGCTAAAGATATTACAATTTGTCAAATAACACCTTCACTGGCCTAAAGAAAGAGTGTGCAACATTTTGTGGACTCATGGAAACAAGATTGTTATCATTGGGTCTAGGGGCCGCAGATAGCTGAATTCAAGCCACAGTACTGTACACTGTGAAGACAGTGATGCATGGTGGCGCAAGCATCATGACATGGGGGTGTTTATCATACTACGGTGTCAGACCTATTCATCGGATACCAGGGATCATGGATCAGTTTGAATACACCAAAATACTTCAAGAGGTCATGTTGCCTTATGGCAAAGAGGAAATGCCCTTGAAATGGGTGTTCCAACAAGATAACGACCACAAACACACCAGTAAGCGAGCAGCATCTTGGTTCCAGACCAACAAGAATAACATTATGGAGTGGCCAGCCCAATCACCGGACCTTAATCCAATAGAAAACTTGTGGGGTGACATCAAAAATGCTGTTTCTGAGGCAAAACCAAAAAAAGGCAGAGGAACTGTGGAATGTAGTCCAATCGTCCTGGGCTGGAATACCTGTTCACATGTGCCAGAAGTTGGTTGACTCCATGCAACACAGATGTGAAGCAGTTCTCAGAAACCGTGGTTATACAACTAAATATTAGTTCAGTGATTCACAGGAAGACATTTTTCAGTTTATACAGTATATGTTTTGAGTTTGTAAAGACAAATGCAGCCACGGTTATTGTTTTGAACAGTAATAACAAATTTGATAGATTATTCTTCATGTTTTGATTTGGAATAGACTGTGCAGTGTTCCCAATACATTTGCGTGTATGGAAATAAAAGCTATTGCCGTATAAGGATTGTGACCTTTACTCACTTTTTTGAACACACTGCTATTATTTCAAACACAAATGTAGATGGTATTTAGTGAAACGTGCTTGGAAGAAGAATGTGATTGATCTGTAACCATCCCATACTTGATGAGAGGATGCCCTTAAGGGAACTGATCATGACAAATTGGGAGGGGAGAAAAATAGGTTAAAAAAAGCCCCCAACTCTACTGCCCTGTGGTACTCCACAGTCAACTGGAATAGCTTTAGCGATGCTTCCATTTAAGAAGTCCCTCTGTGTTTTATTAGACATACTGCATACAATTTCAATACACACATTTTCACGTTGTGCTGCCATGGACAAACTAACATGCAAGCAAACACACAGACAATTGAAGGTAAATCGCTTTTATACTGAAAGATAACAGCACACCACAATATAAACCAAGCTCAACTCTCTTTGTAGCTTACAGGACCAAAGACAAATTCAAGTCCTCATTTACCGAGAGACAGACTGACAGAGTGAGACACAGACAGATATGACAACGGCAGAGCAGACAGGGACATGCAGACAGACAGGGAGAACACACGTGAATGATTTCGTTCATGTTGTTGGATGTGTTCTGTTCTACAGTATCTCACAAACGTCAGTACACCACTCACATTTTTGTAAATATTTGATTATAACTTTTCATGTGACAACACTGAAGAAATGACACTTTGCTAGTAAAGTAGTGAGTGTACAGCTTGTCTAACAGTGTAAAATAAGTGAAAATGTCCAAATTGGGCCAAATTAACCATTTTCCCTCCCCTGTGTCATGTAACTCATTAGTGTTACGGGCTCAGGTGTGAATGGGGAGCAGGTGTGTTAAATTTGGTGTTATCGCTCTTACACTCCCTCATACTGGTCACTGGAAGTAGGGATGAGCAATATATCAATATTATATCGATATTGTGATATTAGACCGATAATCATCTTAGATTTTAGATATCGTAATATCGTGATATTGACAAAAGTGTTATCTTTTCCTGGTTTTAAAGGCTGGATTACAGTAAAGTGATGCAATTTTCTGAACTTACCAGACTGTTCTAGCTTTTCTTTTATTTGCCTTTACCCCACTTAGTTATTAAATACACATCAATGATGATTATTTATCAAAAATCTCATTGTGTAAATATTTCTTTGTAAGCACCAATTGTCAACCCTACAATATCGCCGCAATATCGATATTGAGCTATTTGGTCAACAATATTGTGATATTAGATTTTTTCCATATTGCCCAGCTTTATTTGTCATACTTACTCACCACATCCAATATGATTAAGCATTACTCTTTTACTATAATAAATCTGAATATTAAATTGACAGAGATTGGTAAATGTTCCAAAACAATATCTGTCTTACACACCTCTTTGACAAAGAAAGTGCAAATCTTCACTTGTTCATTTTAATAAAGAAAATTCCCTTTTTTCAAACTTTAAAAATCATTAAATATCGAGATATATATCTTTAGTAGTTAAAGCTACAAAATATATCAAGATATTCATTTTGGGCCATATCGCCCAGCCCTAACTGGAAATTCAACATGGCACTCATGGCAAAGTACTCTATGAGGATCTGAAAAAAAGAAGAATAGTTGCTCTGCATAAAGATGGCCTAGATTGCCAAAACCCTGAAACTGAGCTGCAGCACGTTGGCCGAGACGAAACAGAGGTTTAACAGGACAGGTTCCACTCAGAACAGGCCTCGCCATGGTCGACCAAAGAAGTTGAGTGCACATGCTCAGTGTCATATCCAGAGGTTGTCTTCGGGAAATAGATGTATAATAACATGATAACGACCCCACTCACACTTCCAAGATGGCCAGTGTCTTGCTAAAGAAGCTGAGGGTAAAGGTGATGGACTGGCCGGCCTAGCATGTCTCCAGACCTAAACCCTATTGGGCATCTGTGGGGCATCCTGAAGAAGCTGAGGGTAAATGTAATGGACTGGCCGGCCTAGCATGTCTCCAGACCTAAACCCTATTGAGCATCTGTGGGGCATCCTGAAGAAGCTGAGGGTAAATGTAATGGACTGGCCGGCCTAGCATGTCTCCAGACGTAAACCCTATTGAGCATCTGTGGGGCATCCTGAAGAAGCTGAGGGTAAATGTAATGGACTGGCCGGCCTAGCATGTCTCCAGACCTAAAACCTATTGAGCATCTGTGGGGCATCCTGAAAATGGAAGGGGGAGGATCGCAAGGTCTTGATGTCATCATGGAGGTGTGGAAGAGGACTCCAGTGACAACCTGTTAAGCTCTGATGAACTCCATTCCAAGGAGGTTAAGGCAGTGCTGGAAAATAATGGTGGCCACAAATTTTTTTGGGCCATTTTCACTTAGGGGTGTACTCACTTTTATTGCCAGCGGTTCACACTTTAATGGCTGTGTGTTGAGTTATTTTGAGGGGACAGCTAATTTACACCGTTATACAAGCTGTACACTCACTACTTTACATTTTACTAAAGTGTAATTTCTTCAGTGTTGACACATAAAAAGTTATGAAATATTTACAAAAATGTGAGGGGTGTACTGACTTTTGTGAGATACTGTATGTCTTGTGGGTTCAGTGGGGTTTCTATAATGTTACTATAGTTGTGGCTTCCTCAGACAGCATGATCTCATTTCATGCATCAGTGGAGTATACCACGCTCGTCTTCTGAACCAAAGTCAAACCCTTTGCTTTCATTCCAAGCAGAATCAAATCTGAGCTCAAGGTTATTCTGAACTTCTCTGTTAAAGGCCACAAACTTCTGTTTAAAGGCCAAGATATAACTGCCTGGATATTGCTGGATGAAATAGGCAGACAACAAGTCGATCAACCTCACTGAGGTTTCTGGCGATGGCTGGACACACACCTTTGTGTGTGCTTGTTTGACTGCTTATGTGTGTGTGTGTGTGTGTGTCACTAATTCCAACATCTCCCTCTGGGTACCGATGAGGCCAGGTCAAATGTCATGGTGGCAGGATCATTTGTTTCCATCCTGGTTGTTGATGATTTGACTGTTACCCTGCAGATATCTAGATAAGGTGTGCTTCACAGTGTGAGAATAGGTTGAAAAGATAAAGGTAATAATGGTTGGCCTGATCAACACGGTAGAGAACGCTGCGGGGCAGGTGATGAAACACATCCAACATGCTGATGATATGCGATTACAAAAGGCTGTAAGTAAAACTGGATATCATGACATTTGGAAACCAAAGAATTCTGAAAATCTTTGCACTGTTTTCACAAAACACTTTGAACCCTGATTGCTCGTAGGCAGGCACCACGGCCTTACAGCGAATACAACCTTCAACCACAACCAGCGGAGTGTGCGTAGAAGTGGGGTGATGTGGGAGACCTCGGGAAGCCTGAACACTAAGTGGAACGATGCATTCTGAATGAGTTGCAGCAGTTTGGCGGCACATGCTGGGAGCCCTACCAAGAGTGAGTTGTAGTGATTCAGACATGCCTGGACGATTACTTGTGCTGCTTCCTGACTGAGGCAAGGTTTTACTACACAAATGTTATAGAGCATAAACTGGTAGAAACAGCCTTGATGCTAGCAGAGACAAACAGGGTGTTGTCTAGGGTCAGGCCAAGGTTCTTTACGATCTGGGAGAGATGCAGAGATGCATGTTGTCCACTGGGTGCCAGAAGGGCGATGAGGAAAAAGATGTGTCATATGAGGACATGACAGAGCCATGAGATTGATTATAGAGAGAAGGGAAGAGGGCCTAGAGCAAAGCCTTGGCCGCTACCAATAGTGAGTGGCTGCATGGTATACATTGATCGCTCCATGTTGCCTGGTAGGAGCGGCCTTCCAGGTAGGATGTTATCCAATAGTGTACAGCCTGAGGTGCAAAGATCTGAGAGGGTGGAAAGAAGGATGTGATGGTTCAAGCTGAAGAATTTCATCTGGTATGAGCTGGTAAACAGCAATACATGCATGGACAAGTGAGTGAGTGAATAAGAATAAGATGTAGAGTGTTAAATATGATCAACCTTCCTTTGAAAGTGTTTGACAAAGTAATCAGTAGAGATGAAAGATGGTGGGGAGGAGATGGAATATTACGGACAGAGAAGAAGGTGGACAACAGTTTCCCGGGGTTAGAGGATTAAACGTACAATATAGAACTTTTCCTGCATTAAAAAAGTCATAAATCACTATACAGATGTTATATATATTTTTTAGTTGTGTACTTATATTATCCCAAATGTTTCAACCAACTTTCAAACCCAGAGAAATTTGAAATGTAATTTGTTTTGTTTTGTCACCCGTCAATGGCGTCATAACCTTTGACTCCTCTAGTTGCTCTTATTTCTGGGGAACCACCAAATGGCATTACATAAAGTGAATAACCATAACTAAACATAACGTGAATAAAGCTATAATATATTTAACAATACACAGCGCCGGCGCTAGCTATCGGCAACAACCGTTCACCTGGCATCACTACAACACATTTTGCCGGCAATACGAACTCGGATTTTCCGTTTCAAAATAATAATTGTAAGTCATTACAATAATCATTGTTAATTCATTGCATAGATAGGTAGTGTCCATGTTCATGTGTTGCTAAAATAAGTCTGTTGGATAAAACAGACTGTAGTAAATGTGTTTTCAAATGTAATCGTGTTTTCACAAGACACTGACAATTTACTCGATCAAATTGTGTGTACGACATATATGTTTCTGTTTTTAATAAAAAGTTATTAAAAACATGTTAATTTTTTTTTTGCTATCACACGCTCTTATTGTTTCTTTACACACAATACAATTGCATTTGGTTACAATTCACTAGCTTTATAATGAATTAACAATGATTATTTAAATTAATTAAAATGACCGCTATTGTTTTGAAAAAACTAAAATCCGATATCATGTTGCTGGCATAATAGTGATATTGTTTTGCTTGAGAGACCCCTAGTGGCAAAAAACAACATATTGTACCTTTAACCTTGATCTTTTGAGGAATAGAAAGTAGCTTTAGCGGCCGACAGAAAGGAAGAGATGGAAACGAGGAGAGATTTGAAGGATGTTAGATAATTCTGGAGATTTGTTGGCCTCCATTTCTGCTCAGCTGCTCGAAGCCCACTTAGGTGAGCAGTGGGAGAGAGAGAACAATGTCACAAATATCTATTTCTTCAAGAGCCTTTGTATATAGTCTCTGCCAGAGCCAAACTGTAAAATTTAGCTTGAGACTATTTGTAATTTGTGTGTAGTCTGCATATAGCCTACACACACTATACACTTACCGGCCACTTCATTAGGTACACCTTGCTAATACTGGGTTAGACCTCATTCTGCCTTCAGAACTGCCATCAGTCTTTGTGGCATAGATTCAACAACATGCTGGAAACATTCCTCAAAGATTTTGGACCATATTGAGTTTATTGGATCACACAGTTGTTGCAAATTTGCAGGCTGCACATCCATGATGCGAATCTCCCATTCCACCACATCCCAAAGGTGCCCAATTGGTTTAAGATCTGGTGACTCTGGAGGCCTTTTGAGCACAGTGAACTGAACTCATTGTCATGTTCAAAAAAGCAGAGACGACGTGAGCTTTTTGACATGTCCCATCATCCTGTTGGAATTAGCCATTAATTAACTTATTGCCGAAACGTTGGATATTCTCAAGACAGTATTTGGAGCAAGATACCTTGAGTGTGAGTCTTTATTTGCTTTTGTTAACTATTTATATCCAATAGACAGCACCTCTATATAGGTACATGGGTGTGCGCCAGAATTGAACTTTTCCGGAATTAGCCATTAAAACAGCAGTTCTCATCCGGGTTCTGGGTGGCCTCAGAGAGCTGCCGGGGGGGCTTTGAGTGAGATACCAGTAAAAAAATGTATTGTAACATATATTTCACTAGGCTAAATAAATCATCTAGATATCACTTGAAATAAATAAAACAAAGGTAGGCCATTGGTTCTGGAATAAAATAAAATAAAAACACTGCAGACCCAGAACACCCCACAAAAGCTGCAATTTTGGAGATGCTCTGACACAGTCAAAGTCACCCAAATCCTTATGCTTATCTTAATTTTGTCCTCAAAATTGATGTTAAAAGCAGGAAAAATGGGCAAGAGTAAGGATTTGATCGAGTAAGGGTCAAATTGTGATGGCGACTGGGTCAGAGCATTTTCAGAACCGCAGCTCTTGTGGGGTGTTCCCGGTCTGCAGTGGTCAGTACCTTTCAAAAGTGGTTCAAGGGAGGAAAAGCGTTGAACCGGTGACAGAGTCATGGGCAGCCAAGGCTCATTGATGCATGTGGGGAGCGAAGGCTGGCCCGGGTGGTCCGATCCAACAGATGAGCTACTGTAGCTCAAATTGCTGAATAAGTTAATGCTGATTCTTATAGAAAGGTGTCAGAACACAGTGTATCACAGTTTGTTGCTTATGGAGCTGCTGTTTTGGTGGCAAAAAGGGGGACCTACACAATATTAGGCAATATAATTTCAATGAATTTCATCACGGCAACTGATAATGTGACTCTGTAGTGTGTAGGGCCCCCACGTGCCTGTATGCACTCCCGACAATGTCTTAGTCATGCTCCTGATGTGTTGGCGTACGGTGTCCTTGGGGATCTCCTCCCAGACCTGGATCGCAGTGGCAGTGACCTCCTGGAAAGTCTGTGGCGGTAGCTGTACCTAATGAAGTGGCCGGTGAGTGTAAAAAAGCAGTGTTTAAGAGCCAAATAGCTTAAGTGCTTTTTGGTATTGGGGAATTTATGTTGTCGATTGTTTATATTCATGACAGGTTTATTTTAGCCTTTGAATGAAAACAGAAAGTATATATGTCATACGATGCACATTATGTAATATTTTGCATATCTTTAATTTGCTCCTGTCTTTATTGTCATATCCTGTCATCAGTTGTGATATGTTTAAGAAAACTATTCTGAGCTAACATAATCTTACACAATATTTTCACTCAGTGATTTTGTGTAAACATGGTAGGCTATAATAGCAAACAGACAATATCACAAACAACAATTACCTTTGAAAGACAGACAGCATAGACAGTTGTATTGAAGACAGATTTAGATATTGCATATCAATTGTTAGTTCTACATTACCATGTTTCATTTTCTTACCATAATTTATTGATGTAAACCAGAAAGGGTTTTGGCTTGACATCCCAGTAAATCTCGGTTAAAAAGGCTCCCTACTACAAATGAAGTCAGAACATGGCCCTAATATCTAGCTTCCAATTAGTACAAACGACCACACTGCCACAATCTAATAGAGCAAGGATTCATGCTTTGACTATTAGCGTGACTATATCAAAAGTAATATTTCCATGGCAACCAATCCTTACTTACATATAACACAAAGAGGAGATGGCGACGCTGTGAAAGCAAATGGAAGAGAGCGTTTGACCTGCAACTCAAGAGAAATATCCAGGAACAGCAGCCTTAGTGATGTCAACAAACACACAGAGACATATACACACTGGGATGCTACAGGTCAGGCTAAATACACGGGATGGTAGTTTCATTGTGTGATCCCCAGCAGGAGTACCTCAGTCTCTTACATATAAGGTTATAAGACTGGAACAGTAGCTGGGAGACTTAAGAAACCCGAAATCAATGAGCACAACACTAGAACGACCTGCCTCAACCTCAATTTAGACCATAATGTCCCTGGAATAAGTCTAGGCCTAACCAGAGTACAGTACCACGTCAACGAGCACGAGAACCTCAGCTGAGTATTGAGTTCAGATTAATAAATGTGCTACTTTGTACAGTAATTAAAAACAAACCTAGTGTAAATGTTAATTCCATACCAGTCTGTGTGATGACACGCCTCTCACTGTGAAGCAACTGAAAGTCTATTGCCTTTGCTGCAGTGTTGGTACTGAGAGCACAGGGAGGCTTAGACCTACATATAATCCAAACAAAGCCTGATAAAGCGACACCATGTTCAATCCCCAGGAGGGCCGGTCAGACACTGATCTAAACCGAACATGAGACACAACTGCAGCAAGAGAGCAAGAATGAAGGAGGAGCGTTAAAGCCATTAGTGTGTACAGCATACAGCAATAAACAATCAAGATGGAGATGTGTCATCTGTGGTAAATCAGTCTAAATATAAGCATGGAACTAATACAACAATATTATCCTACATATACAGAAGGATGATTGATGAAAAAATCTGACTCACAACAGCTTACTGCCACAGATGGACACAGAGTGAGATAGTAAAACATTCCATTTAGACTTTCTGGTTGAGCAAGCAGCAAGATAAGAACTAGAACAGCTTTTGGAGTGCTAATCCAGAGGCAGAACTTCACAGAAATCACCACAAGACTTGGTTGTGGAAAAAAAAAATGTATTAGCTTTGTTGCTGACCTTACCACTCCGATAACTTTCAGATTAACAGCAACATCAAATTATTTTTGCTTAGCATGAAAGCACCATTCCACTCGTGTTTACTCATGACGGCTGCTACTTGCAGGTGAAATATCTGATCTGAGTCTATCATGGATGTAATATGTAACCTGGAAATACAAAACCCTGAAGTGCCCCCCCCCCATCCGCTGCAGTGTGACTGACGGCAGGCAATGGAAGCTGTCAGTCAAACAGGCAGTTAAATGTCAGAGTGCTGACAGACAGACAGACGGTTGGAATAGAAGTAGAATATAGTTACATGGTAACAATGTTGTGACAATGTCAGAACACGGCACACATCCGTCACAGAGGAATGTCTCAGTACTGTGGGAAATACAACCAGGAACACAAACATTAGCCGATCCTTTGATTATGGCATGATTATAGAACTTAAAGAGATCACAACATGAACATGGTCAAATCACAACCACCTCACAACATGAACATGGTCAAATCACAACC
>JACXGM010000649.1:0-17236 GCA_016801145.1 Umbra pygmaea | reverse complement strand
GCCACCTCCTGTCCGATGTCCAGCGCATTAACTATGGATGATGGACAAGGAGAACCAATTTCTGTTTAATTCAACAAATAATAACTTCAAAGAAGCTAGAAAAGTGCATGGCATTAATAAAACATCAGACTGGAGCCACATGAACCAAATCTCAGTGCCATGAGCAAACTGAGAAGTTCAGGAGAACAGAAATAACAGAAGGGTCTTTTTCATGTTGTCTATCAACACAACAATAAAATAAGCGGAATGCTAGGGTCAGGTGTCATGTGACATGATCACGAGAAACATTGGCCCAGTATTCTAATATGATGTAGTGTATTAGTGCATTCGATATATTGCATAGATATGTTGCATACATTTGTTGCTGACATTTTTTCATGTTTCCCATATCGTTGCTTCTTTGACACGTATACAGTAGAAGAACCTGCAAACCACTCTAATAATCAAGGTTAAGTACATCAATCTTAGGCATTTATTTGTGTAAATGTTCCCCATATGTTTAACGGTCAAGGCCACCCATAAGATTAGAACAGACTGAATGTGTTGTTTGCTGCATCTCCTGAACGCCAAGGCAAGTTGTTTGAGTTATTTTACATTTCAGTCATTAAGCAGCTGCTCTTGTCCAGAGTGACATACAGGAATATACAAATTACAGGGACATCCCCCTGGAGCAAATTAGTGTAAATTGCTTTGCTCAAGGACACAACGTCATTTGGCACAGGAATCAAACCAGCAACCGTCCGACTACAAGTCTGACCCCCTAACCAGTTCAGATAAATGGATTAATTAACGGACTGTTTTATTGAGTGAGAGTTATGTATGACTGGGTCAGCCCTGGACGTAACCCTGATCTCAGGGGCACAGATGGCTCAGTGGGTAGGGAGTAGGACTTGTAGTCAGAAGGTTGCCAGTTCGATTCCCGACTGAGCCAAATGTCGTTGTGTCCTTGGGCAAGACACTTTACCCTAATTGCTCCCAGGTCGTTGCTGTAAATAAGAAATTGTTCTTAGTCAACTTACCTGGTTAAATAAAGGTTAAATAAAAAATAAATAAATCTCTGGGATGGGTCCTAAACAGGTGCATTGACAAGGATCAGGGTAGTGTCTAAGCTCCCTACTCCGGTCCACACATGCCCTCTGGCGACCGGGTTTCGAGCACCGGCCTGGCCGACTGTCTGTGCCCTACCTTTATCTCTCCCTAAAAAAAGAAATCCCCTTCCTTTAATTCCGTACTTTAATGCCTAATTTTTCTATTTTCACCACTAAGCATTTGTTTTTGTTAAGTTCACTAACAGTACCTGCTGTCTAAATAGACAAATACACCCTGCTCACACACACCTCTGCTGTTTCTGCATGAACTGCTGAAAAGGCAGTCACACACCATGCAAACAAACAAACAAACAACCAGAGAGAGAAACAAATACATTCCGCCACAGTGAAATCAATATCTTTGTAGAATCACTGAACACCTGAAAATGTCTTCCCACTGTTTAACTGAAAAGGAGTTTGCCTGTGGTCGCTTCTTTCCTGACAGAATTGGTGTGTGAGAGCTTAGGGCTAAACTGGCGAGTTACGGGGCAGTTACACCATGTGGTAGGGGAGAAATGGGAGCAGCTATGCACTTAACCGGTTTTCCTTGATAGCAAACATGTAGCCTGGTGTCAGGAAACCAATAGAGAATCGGCGCCAATAGCGAACAGAGACTAAAGCCTTCCTTTCTGTGCCATTACTCTCTGCCTCCCCCTACATAGCCATCTCCCTAACCTCTGCTTTCTTCTGTACTTTCATTAAAAATCATACAAATATGGGGGATGGGGGGAACTTATTTTGCATTGGTTACTAATGCCAGGAAGCATCTCAATGAATTGTGTGGCAAAACTGATTTGAACCCCCTTGTAGAGAAATGACATGCCCCTAAACAACCTGGTCTTTCAGCACAACCCTGTAACATGATGTAGTGGACACTGGCAGTGTGACAGTGGGTGGGGCTGTAGTAAGTGCTGTCCCTGGAGGCTCTGACAGCACCTCCCCCACCCTGCTTGATGGATCATATACCCAGGCACAAAGCTACTCCTCACCCACACTCCAGCCTCACACCAGCCCTCTCCACATTACCTTCCATTATTCATTAGCCTAGCCATGGCCCCAATGCATAAACCACAGACAGGCGCTAACACAAGGTCTTACCCGTCACTCACGCTGACTGGCTGTTAAAGCTAGCTTGTCTGTGGACAGACTGAGCCAGGCGCAGGGGGTTTGATGACCAGCCACAGTACATAGGCCAACTGCTCGTTAATTGATGGACTACAACAGGCCATGTTATGGGCGTCTCATTGCTGACCTGATATCTGTTTTGGGAAGACTTGCAGACACATACCCAACCTTCGCTATGTACAGGCATATAGAGTTATATGATCATCAATTGGTTTTCTGGCAAGATCTTATTCTTGCCTCCTTTACTAGTTAACTCAACTCGCTCTCTTCAATCAATCGATCAATCAATCAAGGGCTGGGCGATAGGACGATTACATCGACTTTCGACGATGGATGTCAATGGCAACCACATGACGATGTTTTGTTGAAATCAACTTGACTCGCGCTGCCTTATCTGATAACGCAAAAACGTGCAACGCAAAAACTTTCAGTGAGCTGGCTAAACTGACAAACGCAGCGTTCCAAATTATAATGCAAATTGGAGTTTTTCAATCAAACTCACGGATGGTGTCTCCAGGCTCTTTGGATCACTGAAATCAATCTCAGACACCTGTGATAATTAGTTTGCCAGGTGAGCCCAATTAAAGGAAAACTACTTAAGAGGAATGTTCAACATTATTAAGCAGGTCACAGGTTTCAAGCAATATTGGAAAGGAAATGGATCACTCTGAACAGCATCAAATAGTGCAATGCGTTGGACAAGGTATGAAAACATTAGATATTTCAAGAAACTTAAGCAGGACCGGTGTGAATGGATCTTAGTTGGGGACGCCGGGCTTGCATTATCGTCTGGACTGGGGGAAATGGAACGGTATCACACAATGGGTATGATGCGCTACACACCGTTCCATTCACTCCAGTTCCGAATGTAATGCACGCCTGGTGTTCCCAATAGAGATCTAATATTCACTCCAATCCTGAATGTATTGTGAGCCCAGGGTCCCCAATTAAGATCCACCGTCCATGGCTGATCTGTAATCTAGTAACTTCTGAAATTTAAATGTAAACTCTAGACATTTATTTCCCTTCATAAATAATTTGCATATGGTCCACATAAAAAAACATCTCAAACTTGCTTTTTTGTGTTGGCAATTCAAGATTTTTCTTCGGATGGCTAGTTACCCCACTGGGGCGAGGGCAGTTTATTGAAAAATTAATTCAATAGTGTTTTTGTTGAATGACTCAAATTGTTCACAGAAGACACCACATATTGCACAGCCTGTGCAATTTCCCAAAAAAGTTGAGTTTTTTATAAACATTTTTAAATTGAAAAATTCAATAGCTTTTTTATTGAATGACTTTGAAAATTCCAAAAGATTTTATGAGAGTCCAAAGGCTGTGGGTGTCCTCTGAAAAATGAGAGGACACAATTGAATTTTCCAAGTTTCAAACATTTTTAAAAGAAAACATTCTCTCTAAATATCAAAGAATGTTCAACATGTGGGTGTGCTCTCTGACCAATTTGATATTGTTTTGAGGTTTCTAAGCCGCATAATGAAAAGCTATTGAATTACTTTGAGGCTTGTCATTGATTGACGGTCCCTAACCATAAGCAGACAACTGTGTACTTCGTCCGATACACGGGAAAACGTCCGGGAAAACGGGACTGATGTTTTTCTATTGTTAAATCTTAACGGTTTCTCAAATGGGGGTACGTGTACCCCTAGGGGTACTTTGGAGTACTGCAGGGGGTACATGAAATTTTAGCAAAAATGCTAATAAAAAAATGTGTCATGAATAATTCCTAAAATAATTATACTATAATAATAAATTAATTAAGTGATGGATTCTAATAATTTGAAATGTAGAATTTAAATGTTTTTGTTTAAAACAGGTTGTTCGTAAAGTAATCTATCACTGCCGGCGCTGTATTGTACCTCCTTATATAGACTTTTATTTCTACAAAAAATGTAATGCGCTAGTCAGGGGATACTTGGTTTAAAAAGGCAATTCAATGGGGGTACAATATTGAAAAAAGTTTGAGAAACACTGCTCTAGAAGAATGGACAAAGTTCTATGAGTTTAGAAATTAAATTCAAAACTAGTTTGAACTTCAATTTAAGTTACAACTTTTTATTTTTTCGTGTGCTTTCGCACTGCCAACCGTTGTTTGAAGCAATTTAGATCCTCCACTGGGTTCTCCACCTGCCATCTGCATTCTGCTATATCTGACAGCTATATCTGTTCACAGCATTTTAATTAAGTTAATTAATGAACGTTAATACAGTGCAGGTGCATCATTCCTGCCAATTCACCCCTAGTAGCGCATAGAAAAAATGCCCAATTTATAAATTTAAAAAAAGACGATTACATGTGGAATTCGACTATGTGTAATCAGACATGGCACATCAAATATATATTATTCGGCAGTTGTCAAAAAATACTTGAACTGACATCTAGCCTACAACTACTGAACCACAACAACATCCTTGTGATCTTGTATACACTTTGTGCCATTTTCTCTTCCTTTTTCTTCCTTTCTTTTGGAAAATTGATGTGCCTTATCAGTTCAGATTACACACCTTAGGGTGTCACTATAACAAGCAGTTTATATACGTTCCTCTCGTGTGTAAAATCTCATGAAATCCTGGCTTAGTATAATGTATTTAAAATGATCAAACCACTAAATCAAAACAAGGGATACACTGGAATCCATAACGTCATATCAACGCGCTAAACACACGCAAGCTTTTTTAGCAACTGTCTGTGTGTGCACAGTGTCTACTACTGGTCAATTTTGAACAGTTGACAGACCAACGGTAGGTTGAGGCACAAGTTGTGTTGTTCTCTTGCCCTCCATCTTTGTGCCGGCCAACACCTCTCTACAACAGATGGAGGTTAACACACACCACATTGGAACTGTTGGCATCACCGTAGCAACTGGCAGCACAAACATGGTCCATGTGTTCAAGGGAAAACAGCCTGAAAAAATACCTCTCAAATACCAAACAGCTGTAGTGAAACACACACACACACACACACACACACACACACACACACACGCACGCACGCACGCACGCACACACAATAGTGGCAAGCTATTGAAAGAACATTTTGGTACATCCACTTTCAAATACCTACATTCCCTATTCAGTATCTAGAATTACTACACTCAGTGCACTAAACAGTCTACCTCCTCTTCTCCATAATTTCAAACATCCTTTCTCTTATCCATTCCTACAACCTCTCCCTGCTCTCGTGTTTAGAGACATGAATAAACATGTTGCTGGGGAAATAGAGGGAGGCAGACCAAAACAGCTGATGTTGGTGGCACTTTAACAGCCCAGATGGCAGTGGCACTTCACCCTGGGCACTCAAGCAGTGCTGCCGGCCAACCATAATGGCTGGTAAGGTGCTGCTCTCTAAAACAGATGTGGAGGTTGCAGGGCCTTTCTTTAGCTAACCAGGCCAATGGTGGTATCTGAACGCATCGTGGAAGCTTTGATAATGGCTGAGTGAAACCTTTGTCTATCTCTGACATCTTTCAAAAAGGCGGATAAAAATGTGCTTCTTAACATTTCACTTTACGAAGACTAATTCTTTGGGAGGGCATCGCAGAATCAGTGGGTGTTTCACAAAGGTTGAAGAGGTAAACAATCAATTTCCCAAACACCTGCCCTGGTTGATGAAGCTCATCCCTGGCATCAGTCCCCCGTCCTGTTCCAGGGACCAGAGGGACCTATTCAGGAGCCTTGGCACATTCTTTTAATCGTTTATTTATACCGGTAAGTTGTCGGGAGTCCTCATTTGCAGCAACTGCCTGGGTAGGTCACATAAAATTACAATGTACAAGCAAGGAAATAAAGCTAAATAAAATACATTTATTCGACAGGTAATTCAGCCTATTTGTGTAAATTCAAAGTTCTACATTTGCTAACTATAGAATAGTTTTGGATAACGTGGGAACAACGTCTAGAAGACTTTTCCTCGCATCAACGATGGAAAAGGATTGTCTACCTTGTAACATAAATCTGTGTGCGGTGACGGATCACAGACAATGAAAAGTTCTAATGGCTCCATTTGTAGGCTATACCAAAGGGCAGTTTAAATTGTAATAGTACTTCAGTAAATTGTCAAGTGTTTACACAAAATGATGAAGAATAGTATGTCTATGGACATCGAAAACGTGAAAATGTTGTTGCGTAACTATTTCTTTAGTCCACAATGTAATCATGTGTGTCGTGATTTCCCTGGCAGACAACTCACGTCATGCAGTTGTAACACAGACAAGGCTGCAGCAAGAAAAGTCGCATGTAAACGATGGAGCTATTAAGAGCCACGTTAATCTTGGAATAATATGGCCACTGTAGGAGTTAAAACGTGCTCGGAATGGGAGGGGCTAGAAAGTAATATTTAGTTGGTTGTCATATATAATTTCACCGATGGATGGGATAATTTCTTACATAATGTAGCTTTAAGGTTAAATCCACAATGGTTAGACAGACGCTTCTGTGCCCGGACTTAACGATTCACATCGTTCATTAAAAACTGCATATTTCCGAAACAGGGGTTGATAATTGTAATTTGTCAACACTGTGGGATATTTAATGAATTAGAACTGTTTGAGACGAACAATTTCCTAACTAGTGCTGGGCGGTATACCGGTTCACACCAAATACTGTTGTATATTTTCATTATGATATGAATTTTTTATGTACCGCCATACCGGTGTATTTGAATAGACAACGTCCGGAACGCTACGCTGCGCCGCGTGACACTGTTTCAGATCTGACCCTTTTCAATGTTGTTCTTCTAAACACACATGGGGCAACTGCAAGGCGTGGTGAGGGTAAACAGCAGTGCTCTGGTGTTACGTTACGGTAAAACAAAAAAAACTGTCTGGAGGTTTTTTGGTTTAAAAAAATCTGACATCAACCAAACAACCATTTTATGCAAGTGTTGTTGGGCTAAAGTTGTTGCCGGAGCTATTAGCCCATATCCAATATCCCGTGGGCAGAGTCTGTATTATATGCCAGCATTTGCTCAAATAACTGAAATAATGCAATGTTCCAGATTTTGTTTTTTCATTGATTATTTGGGTAGATCACAACTGGGCAAAAGTTGTGCTCAAACATGAAGACGGAGTCAAAAGAAATATCGGAAAGGATTTAAGCTTAGGTTTTGAATTTCCTTTTTGCACTGTTCAAGGCAGGCCGCATATAGCCATTTGTTTAGCATGTGGACACAGAAGTTAAATTAAGATATTAGCCCATGTCAAGTCCTGGTCTGAAAGCCCTCCAAACAAAACTGTGCAAAAACTATATTTAAAATCTAATTGACCACTCCGGAAATTGTTCTAAAAAAAACATTTTATTACTTTCGGAACACATAACCCAAGCTCTATGAACTAAGCCAGTGGTTCCCAAACCTCTCCTCGGGGACCCCCAGACAGGCCATGTTTTTGTTTTAACCCTGAAAAGGCACACCTGATTCAATTTGTCAAAGGTGTAATGTGTAGTTGACTAATTTAATCAGTTGTGTCATTTCAGGGTGAAAATAAAAACCTGGCCTGTCTGGGGGTCCCCGAGGAGAGGTTTGGGAACCACTGAACTAAGCTATAAACCTCAAACTTTTCCTAATATACCAGCCACTATCGTGGGTGAATTGTCAAACCTATAATACATTTTTATTTGTTGTTGTGCTACTTTAAGCATTTTTTCTCCTCAGTAAAAGGCACATGAGAGTCTGCCTGTGTCAAAATGCACCTGAAGGACTCTCAAACCATGAAAGAACAAAATTCTCGGGTCTGATGAAATAAAGATTGAACTCTATGGCCTGAATGGCAAGCGTCATGTCTGGAAGAATTGCTCATCACCTGGCCAATACCATCCCTACAGTGAAGCATGGTGGTGGCAGCATCATCATGCTGTGGGCATGTTTTTTTAGTGGCAGGAACTGGGAGAATAGTCAGGATCGAGAAATGAATGCAGCAATGTACAGAGGCATCCTTGCTGAAAACCTGATCCAGAGTGCTCTGGACCTCAGACTGGGGGGCGAAGGTTCATTTTCAAATAGTACAACAACCCTATGCACATAGCCAAGATAACAAAGGAGTGGCTACAGGACAACTCTGTGAATATCTTTGAGTGGCCCAGCCAGAGCCCAGACTTGAACCCAATTGAACATCTCTGGAGAGACCTGAAAATGGCTGTGCATTGACGCTCCCCATCCAACCTGATGGAGCTTGAGAGGTCCTGCAAAAAAGAATTGGAGAAACTGCCCAGAAATAGATGTGCCAAGCTTGTAGCATCATACTCAAAAAAACTTGAGGCTGTAGTTGCTGCCAAATGTCCTTCAACAAAGTATTGAGCATATACAATACTTATGCACATGTGCTTTTTCATTTTTAATATTTGCTAAGATTTCAAACACACTTCCTTTACATTGTCATTATGGGGTACTGTTTATAGAATTTTTAGGGAAATAATGAATTTAATCAATGTCGGAATAAGAGTGTAACATGAAAAAATGTAGAAGTGATGTGTGTACTTTCCGGATTCACTGTATAGTGCGGTACAGACAAAATCTAGTACATCTAGTTCGTTCCCCACTATTAAGCCACACTATGCTAGATGAAGTCAATCTAGAAAATATCATCCACAAAACATGTACAGTTACAGATGAGAAATTTGATGCAAATATGATACAACTATAATGTTATTTTCTGTGATCGTAAAAGTATTGGATAATTCAGCTGTTAGTAAAAAAAATTCTCATTTTAAAGCGCAGGCACACACAAATATAAGAAGACTGTCTTAAACTTCTTTAGTGCAAATTTAGTTAATAAACAACAGATTCTAAGTCAAGTATCTTACTTTGCCATTATATTTTTTATCATATTTAATTTTGTATTCTTTTTTGTTTATTTGCTGAAGAAGCATCGACTTGCAGTTTTGATGGGAGCAAATTTAACTGATGTATGGACTATTTTATTTGTAATCCCAGAAATGTTTTCCAAACAGATTATAAAAAATTACAAATATAAATTCACATATAGTGGAATAGCTTAGGTGTTACAACAGCAAAGATTTACAACTCTGAAATGTGAAGCTGCCTATAGTTGGACGAACAATCAAAAGTAGCTAACGAAAAGTAGTAGGACATCCAATACTACACTAATTAGCACAATTTGTCAATCATCTGCATATAATTTGTCTAACACACTTGTCTTTACAAAATGTCCCTTTAGTAATTTGCCTAAAGACATATTAATAATGTATTTGATAAATTGAAGCAATATAGAAGATGCTAGTGTGTTTTCTTTTATATATTTGAGTTGGGGAAAAAGTGGCTTTGAAATGAAGTGGCTGGTAAAATTTGGGCATGCAAAAAAGTAAATTTCCCACCCTGCCTACACCAAGGAAGGCCTCCTTAAACTTAGACTGTGGTGGTCAGCTCGGCATTACAATATAGCAACTAATACCTCACCAACAGAAACATCTAGAAAAAATATATAAACATTCAAATTGGTCTCAGAAAAAAACTGTATCCATTTGAGGGTGAAAATAATTTCTAACCTACGGTATTATAGAGTATGTAGGAAAAAGACAAGTCTTGTATGCTCCCGTGGCGAATGAATTCGTTTAAATGCACAAGACACATTTTCTATCCAAATAAGACATTTGTCAGGTCAATCCATTTGATTGGCATAGAAACTAATGGTTTTGTCACAACACTATCAGAATTACCCAACGTGTGATTGGTTTTGATACTTGTTGATGCTTTCTACATTTGGAATACTATTCATTTCAAACACAGAATATAAATCGAACATAAAATCACAAACCAAAATATCAGAATGTTAAAATACTGTATTTACAGTTTACACAAAACTAAAAACAAGCCCAAAACAAGTAGTACCGGTAGTGCCTGTGGAATCCTTACTACGTACATTAGTACTGCTGTCACTTCCACTACTACATAGATGTCTTTCTCACAACCATGAATCCATAAACCATCTTCATTTTAAGTGGAATTTGGTATTTTCTTGCTGATTCCTGCAAATAAACACACGGATGTACCACACACACACACCCTCCAATCGTATCAAATACAGGGCATTACGCATGCAAAGGGGCTGCCACTGAATGAATGTGTGTGTAAATGTCATCAGTAAATGTCAATAGGTTTTCTGGGGGCAAGCCTGCAGACACAGAGGCTCAGCATATGGGACCAGGGATCCACACCTAGCTTCATTTATTCTTAATCATTTAGAAATATCTCATATGATTGGTGTGATGAATTAAACACAGGAGGACATTTGAGAGTGTAGAATAGAGGAGGTTTCTGAGACAAAGTTCGAGAAGGGGAAATGTATTATGAAAGGTATTGTCAAAAACAACCAAAACAGACTCCTTAATTGGTGGATGCAGAAAATAACACCATTTAACAAATAATTTGGATCAGGAGTGTGTCACTCACTACATCCCTTCATTGTGATATCACTGGAAGGATAAATAGTACCAGTTCAGAGAAGACCAAGAGAAGCAGTGACCTTTGGAAGATTCACGTAGCAAGTATGAAGACAGAGGACGAGCTAAACTCCAGTGATGGTGTGGGTAACGTACCGTGATGTAGGTGTGGAGCTCTGGGTAGACTCTGTAGGGGGCCAGCCAGTGGGACAGTGGTGTGGTGGCGGGGAACGTGGCGGTCACAGCCAGGGACACCTCAGGAAGGGACAGAACCTTGAAGCCAAACTTTTCATAGAGTTTCTGGAGCTCCGCGTCAGGCTTTGCTTCTCCTTCGCTCAGGATGCTACCGACAATGTAGCGACACTGGTCATCAGGTGTCTGAGAGCGACAGAGGTAGATAACAGAGAGGAACAGAGCAAAACAAAACATAAACATTACATAAACAGTACATATACATCCTGATCTATCCTCCTTTGACGCTCAGTCCTCCAGCCAGACCAGTTAGTACAACAGAACAGCCGAGACAAAAGAAATAGGCTAATCCTTCAACATGACTGTCTACGTCTGCCAGAAATCTGTCAGTCACACCGGGTAATGTCTGGCTGCAGGCTGTCTGGTGTTGTAGTTGGTGAGTTGGTGACAGAAATGTGACACAAGGTCACAGAGACATCACTGGTAGGATGAGCGCTGAGTGGTGCTGTAGGCCTGGGCTTCCCCTCTGCTGTGTGGCTGTTGCCATCTTTGGAGGCTGGCGAGTTGAAGGTTACAGATGACATCCAGTGATATCAAATGAAACCATTTGACTTGTCGAGTAACATTTTTAATGACGTGGTTACCGTACACTCTTACAGAGAAAAAGGGTTATTTTGCTGTTCCCATAAGAGAACCAGTTTATGGTTCCCAGAAGAATATATATTTTTCAAAGTAGAACCCTTTTAGGAAAGCAGTACAACTTGTAGACAAACTATGCATGGAAAATGTATGCTAACAATGAAGCTAACAATTTGAAAACAATGTACTTTGATTTTCATGGGTTATAGTAAATTAAATAAAAAATAAAAAAAGTGAAAAAAATAAACACACAGCACTAACTAATTATGTTAGAAATAGATTATATTACTATTCTTAACTAAGTCCATGCTGAAACTCGAAATTTATTCCTGACATAATTCCTTTAATAGCCTGTCACTTAGTCCACACACCAATCACTGGGCAGAGCAAGTGATGAGAACAGTGTTTCTATTGTATGTGGACTATCTGACGTATCTGTCGCCGTCTTCCTCAAAGGCAACACAACTTAGAGCACACACAACCGATGACAGGGAATTATTTCAAGTGTGTAGCAGCTATATTGTATCTAGTGCTCTATTCTAAAAGAATGCAAACAAAACAAAAAAGACCTGTTTTTCTAGCAGCTTAGTACACAATCATCACAGAACGACCTACACTTAGGGGACTTTTGTCCAGGATGTCGATGTGTAAGTCATATTGGCTGGGCAGTTTGTATCACCTACTACCCTACATGAGCATGAACAAAATGTTTGGTTGCAAACAAAACTTGTGTAAAATTACTAGTCCCTGTCCACACTGGAAGGATATGATAAGACACAGCTAGCTACATGCATTTAAATGAAAGGAGAAATTACAGGTGCAGGTTTATACAAGTATCAACCTGTCTGTCTATTTCTCACAGCTTGTTATCCAAACGTAGCACTTGCTAGCTAATTATATAATTTAGAGCTCCTTCTATCACTCATATTGCACCCTGTCACCCGTCAGGCCCACACCCACACATCTGCGCTCTGACAAGCCAGACAGAAACATGGTTGCAGACATAAACAGCAAACTTCATTTCATCTCTCACCAACTCCAGATAACACAACCGAGCGAGACTACAGGCAATTAGGGGAGATATTTCAGAGTATTCTTTCCTTCTGTCTCACTGGATATAGGGGAATTCTGCCAGTCAGTCTGTCCGAGGCGGAAAGACGTGTTCTCAAAGCCAACTCCAGCTGCTTAAACAGTTGCTCTGATACACAGCACTGGCTTCACTGGGTTCTGAGTTAGGAGTCCATCCTCAGAAGATGCTGACGAGAGTTGACAGTGCCTTTTGATTGGCCTAAGCAAACAACAGGCTTGCTGGCTAATGGGAAGATAGCGGAGCTCTCTTTTTCCAAGACTGAGAAAAACAATTCAGCACGTCACATATTAAGCTCCATCTCATCAACACCACCAAGGACTTTGGTTTACATAAACCGTCAGATGCCCCCTAAATTATTGCTCAGAGCTGTCTATTGAGAACACAGAGCTTAGATTTTTATGTGCAGTCAACTTTAACAGTCGTTATTTTAAAATGCAGACCGATTGGGCTGACTTCACTGAATTTAGTGCCCACGATGGGTTCCAAGATGGGTTCCTGTCACAAATGGTGCTATTCTCCTACTCTAAGCCATGTCTCCTGGGAACTGTTGGGAAGACAAGTCATTTTCAAAGCAATTCTTTGCTTGCAGGTGCAAGGGCCTTTTCTGACAAATGATGGCTCTCCAAAAATCTAATGTTCAGGATGCAATAGGTGAATCTTTATTAGCAGAGACATAATGAGGATTTACACTCCTCGTCCTCCTAGCTCCCGGGCCTCTGCTTGCTCTTCCCTCCAGGCAGTCTGGGAATTCATTTTTCTCAATATCACTCATAGCTAAAACATTGGTGCTTTCGGCAGGATGGTGTTAAGGCACAAACACACACTACTTTTTCAGTTAGAGGTGAGAATTAGGGTGCTTCAATGTCATCAACATGTGTAACAAAGCACTTCCATAAAATGCATCAATAAACATGTTGTCCTCTGTCTTTTACAATTTATGGTAAGATGCATTTAGATCTTTTTGTGTTATACAGTTCTGTTGAACGAGTAGGCCCACCACTCACAGTAAGATTCACAGGGGTCGGATTCACTGTCACATGAGTGGCGGTGAAGGTGAGGGACCTCGACGGACCAGACCCAGGTGGCAGAAGCTGGCTTTGGGGAAATGGAATGTCACCTCTCTGTGGGGGAAGGAGCCGGAACTTGTACGGGAGATGAAGCGCTAGCAGTTGGGTCTCGTGGGGCTTACCTCAACGCGCAGACTTGGTTCTGGAACCGTCTGGATAGGGGTTAGACCCTATTCTTCTCTGGAGTTGCACAGGTTGAGAGGCGCCTCCTTGTGCTTAAGGGTGGTGGGGAAAGCTCTGACAGTTGTTTGTGCATATGCACAGAGAATTAAGCCTTCTTGGAGACCCTGATTGGAGTCATGCACAAGGCTCCAGTAGAGGACTCCATCGAATTCAATGCCACATGGGCAACGATGGAGACACCTGGAGAGGCGTGATTGGGAGGAACGGCCTCCCTGATTTAATGGGCGTTTGTTGTTGGACTTCTGTGCTAGTCATGGATTGTCTATAACAAACACTATTTTCAAACATAAGCAGTGTTGCCACAGTTACTTTGAAAAAGTAATCTGATTACTCCTTTAAAAAGTAACTTAGGTACTTTACAGATTACTTGATTTTAAAAGTAACTATGTAAGATTACAAGTTACTTTATTAGTTACATTCAGCAGCTGCCGACAACACCCCCACCACCTCAACATAAAAATTACAACCGGTTTTGCCAACACTCACTTTATTGGAAGTGCATTTTTAACAGTAACATCAACAAAGTATATCCTGACATTTTAAGTTGAACTTAAAATCTATTTCCCGAAAGAATACATGTTTATATAAAAAATTAAATAATGACAGTCTTTCTTGACTTGACATACTTAACTGTTAACACAGTAATGGAAAAACATTCTATTTATAATCTGCATTGTGTATAAATGTAATTAATGAATTATTTTTAATGTTTTTTTGTTCAAAATAATAGCCTTGTTTTAATTCGTTGCAATAATCATTGTTAATTCATTATAAAGCTAGTGAATTGTAACCAATTGCAATTGTACTGTGTGTAAAGAAACAATAAGAGTATATTATAAGAAAAAAATAATTTAACATGTTCTTAACTTTTTATTAATAAGAATAACGAATACATTGTACACACAATTGGATTGTGAACATGATTACATTCGAAAAACATTCACTAGAGTCTGTTTTATCCAAAATACTCTAATTTTAGCAACACATGAACAATGAATTAACAATTATTATTATATTAAATTACTAGCGCTATTATTTTGAAAAGGAAAATCCGAGTTTGTGTTGCTGGCATAAAAGTGTTGCTAGGCAAACGGTTCTTGCCTATAGCTAGCGCCGGCTCCAACTGTCCTCCTGCTGAAAACAAAACGTGACTTGTCGCATATGTGACTTCACTCCCGGGGGTTTGCAAAAACAAAGCAAAAATATATATAATATACATTACTAGGTAATGCGTTATCGACATCACTGAACATAAGGATGCTCATGTGGCACCAGAGCATCCTTGCAGGAAGGTCAATGATTTTGTGACTGTATCGTCTGATCTGAGGCCGTATGTTTTGGACACTCGGGTGGAGAGAGGGCAGTCAACTATTCACCATCTGGTGGTGAGTTGAATTAGAGGGTGGGAGAAGACTCTGGACAGACCTGGTAAGCCCAAAAGTGTGGTGCGGGTGAACTGAGAATGTCTGGAGGAGGCCCCTGTCCAAAACATCTTCAATAGACAACTCCAGCTGAACTTTTCTGACATCATTGTGGAGGTTGGGGGCATGATAACTGGCCCTCATTTATCAAATGTACGTACGACCTAAAACAGGCGTAGGACGGGAATACGCTGATTACTACACAAAGCGAGGCATTTATCAATTTGAACATGAGCATAGGCTGCGAAAAAATCTCATGTCTGGTCTGACCTTGTGTACGAATGTTCTCCAGTGTGACTAACGGTGTTCATGGTATAACCACCCGGTTCAGTGAATTGTTGCACCAGCAACCATTGATGAATGTGTGTGCGCATCGCAACTACCCCACATTGCAATTTACATTTCAGAATTATGAATTGTATACAGCTTATTGCTATGAAGTGGTTTATTTTTTCTCTTTCACTTTGAGATGGCGTAGAACATGAGAACTTGATTAGGCATACAACATTTTCAGTCAAAAAAAATAAAAATATATATATTAGGTTAATCGATTTGTAATGTGATTGGTGAATGTTTATTCAGTCGCCTATTAAAACAAGTACGTTGGCAGTCCTGAAGTCGAAGCGATGGCAGATCTGGCTCTGTTAGAGTACCTTAATGCACACTGTCTACATTGGGGTTTTTGGCCACCAAGACCTATCAGTGGGAGATCGGGGACAGGTCTGGTATATCACAGCCAACAATTAGTCGAAGTATGCCAGCAGTTTTGGTGGCTTATCAAGTCTCGATCTGCTAGGTATATTCAATTTCCATATGATGATGCTCAGCAAACTGTGATTAAAAGACAATTTTATGAGATTCCAAATGTGATTGGGGTGATTGATTGTACTCATCTGTAGCCACCATCCATGAATGATTACGCAAAAACTTTCAGTCAATCAACGTTCAGATCATATGTGATGCCAGGATGTTTGTTCTGAATACGGTAGCCCGGTGGCCTGGGGCTATTTTTCAAAAGTGCAGCGTTAGAACAAGTCTAATGGAGGGCACACTGCATGTCTGGAGTCATCTCCTCTGTGAGTTACGCCCTCGTAGAATTATTATAATAGTTCTATATAGTTCTTTGGGGGAAAAATTTTGATGTGATTCCTCTAGGTGATAAAGGTTATCCGCTCACTGAGTACCTTATAACACCGCTTGCAAATCCCCAAATGAGCAAGAGGGCAGGTTCAACAGTGCGCACACATGCACACAAACCACAGTGGAAAGACGCATATGTTTGCTCAAGGGCAAATGGCTCTGTCTTGGGTCAGCGGGGGGGGGACGACTCTGCTATACACCCCAGATCAGGCCTGCAACATAATTATTGCATGCGGGGTTCTCCACAATTTTGCACTGGGTGCCATTCAATGAAGATCCGTGGCCACAACAGCCACCATTGGGGGCTCTACGAAGGAGACAGGTTCTAATTCTGCGCTTCTAATATAGTAATTAGGGGTGTCACGATACCAAAAATTCAGTAGTCGGTGCTAATGCCATTAAAATAACATGATTCTCGATGCCGATTTCGATACCACTGTAAAAAAAGGATTTGATAAGATTCCATGTATCAAAATACTTGAAAAATATAAAAATGTCTTAACAAGACATAAAAAACACATGCAATATATCATAGAACAACACAATAAAGTGCAAATAATGCTCTACAGAGCAACAACTAGTGTCCCCAGACACATTCCAGACTTCTTTTCAAAAGGTACTGTGCAAAAACAACAACAGTGCAAAACAAAACAGTGGATATAGCAGTGCAGCCATTCAGCTAACCTGGGGCCTCATGTATAAAAGATTGCGCAGCTTACATACCAGAAGATGGCGTACGGCCAAAACTGGAAAAGTACGTACGCACAGAAAAATTCACATGTATAAAACCGGTCGTACGCCAGGTCCTGCGCACCTTTCCTTTATAAATCACAATCAACGTGAGATTGACCGCACGTGAACGAGCAACTGATCCCGCCTT
>JACXGM010000648.1:20006-67603 GCA_016801145.1 Umbra pygmaea | reverse complement strand
TCTAGATGCATTCATTTGAGTTCCTGAATTTATTTGTTCTATTTAATTCTCCTATCAACTCGTTTCAAAGACCGTCTTGCTTCAAAACTAACATTCTGTATGTTTTGTAGAAGACAATGTTCAATTCTGTAACGTTAGCAGGAGATGCTGTTCAATTCTGAAACGTTAGCAGGAGACGTTGTTCAATTCTGAAACGTTAGCAGGAGACGCTGTTCAATTCTGAAACGTTAGCAGGAGACGCTGTTCAATTCTGAAACGTTAGCAGGAGACGCTGTTCAATTCTGAAACGTTAGCAGGAGACGCTGTTCAATTCTGAAACGTTAGCAGGAGACGCTGTTCAATTCTGTAACGTTAACAGGAGACGCTGTTTAATTCTGTACCGTTAGCAGGAGACGCTTTTCAATTCTGTACCGTTAGCAGAAGACGCTGTTCAATTCTGTACCGTTAGCAGGAGATGCTGTTCAATTCTGTAACGTTAGCAGGAGACGCTGTTCAAGCATGGAAGCAGCAGAGGAACGATGCCCAATAATGTCCATTTGTTCTTGGTGACAAAGTTGATTGACGAAATTTACAACATTGAAATGCAGTTCAACCAGAGGATAATAATAATTGTTTGTTTGATATAGCACCTTTTACAGACTAAGTCAGAAAGTGCTTCACATTAAAAACATACAACAACAATACAGTGAGCTTCCACAAAAAAAGTGTTTAAAGGACTAAAACAATTGATTATAAAATCAAAACTAAAACAGTAATTTCCAAACATGAGACAAAGCCAATTTAAACAAGTGTGTCTTCAGATGATTTTTAAAAGCATCAACAGAGACTGCAGAACGCAAAACTGTCGGAAGGGCGTTCCACAGGTTTGGAGTCGCCGCTCCAAACGAGCGGTCACCTTTGGTTTTTAAACGAGTGTGTGGGATTACCGGTAATCCCTGGTCAGAAGACCTAAGGGAACGGATAGAACTGTACGGATGCAGCAGGTCGGAGATATAGGCAGAAGCCAAACCATGCCAGGCTTTATAGGTCAGGACCAGGATTTTATATTTGATCCTATACTTGATCGGAAGCCAATGTAAGGAGAATAAAATTGGTGTGATATGCGACCTCCTGCTGGACCTGGTCAGCAGCCGCGCTGCAGAATTCTGGACCAGTTGTAAACGGTCCTGAGATGATTTGCTGAGACGTGAAAAGGGAGTTGCAGTAATCAAGCCGGGAAGATATAAAACAATGAATGATCATCTCGAGCTCAGAATGTGAAACAAACGCTCTAGTGGCCCTACAGGGTGAGACTGATAAAGGGAGCAGGAACCAGACCCATGCTGGTCACCTCAGGCTGACCTGGTTAGTGATGGGAGAGTTCAAACCTACTGGTATGGTCAAACAAACATTATTAATAGGGGAACTACAATACCCTCGCCAACTATACCACTGCAAAATTTAAATGCTATTAATCTATGCTTTATTTCTGAACTTTTGCAAAGTCTACAAACGTTCATCGCTGTGAGTATAAATTTATTAGAATATTTTATCAACATTAAGCAAAACAAAGAACTTATTGTTAAACCCGTTTAATGGCAAAGGTTAACCATAATAAAACTAACACAGTTACATCACCTGGGAACAATGAAGTAAAAGTAATGCAGTTAAATTTTTAGACTATATTTTTAAAGATAACTAAATATAAGTAGAATTAGATCATTATTTTTGTGATAATCGCTCAACAATAAGCTACAGCCCTTTTAATCAATTCTGAACCTCAAAGCCAGTTCCATCTGTTTTTTTTCATTGCAACCCTCTAATCTGGGATTTATTCAGACCTGAGAGAGCAGACAAGTGCAAATAATGATGAGGTAAAACAGACAACACGCAGGCTATGGCCATCGTAGGGTAAAGGGTCTTGTCCATGGCCAGCATTCAACGCCTTACTCTCCGCTACGTAGGGCACATTCTGACACAGCTATAGCACTGCAGCTAGCTAGCAGGCTATGAGTTGTTGCTTTTCTAACTGAAATTATTTCATGCCAATGACATCTTACCCAAATTGTCATATGGTTTCAGTGTTAAATGGTAGTTCAGGCGGCTCTATCAAACATGAAATTACTTTTTGATTTCTAGTATATAAAAACAACAAAAACTAAAATGACATTGGTTGTAATTCAAGAGGTCAGCGTCGGCCGGGGTCAAAGTGAAAATATATTTATTTTGAGCTCAGTGGAAAGCAACTCACAAAGTATTGTGTTCAGAGTTTTTGTGACTAGGTTAGAAGCAAACACCTGCACCATAGGAAATGAATGGCACAGCCGGTGCAAAGCGTTTTTAACACTGGTCATGGACAAGGCCCTTGAGTCGAGTAGCCCTGGGCTATAGAATGATAAGTCAACAAATCTCAACAGATATTGCTATAGCAACTGGTATTGTCAACAACACATATTTATTGGCGAACATCCCTTCTCATGCCAGACATTATTGTAGATAACTTAGGTAAAATCTAAATCTACTACCGATTAGCATGCACTTAGGAGAGGTAGGGGGCTTCCTGTGTTTATTATTTATACACTGATTACTGTTTCCAAAGATCACTTAGCAGTGGCGAACACTCATTGGGAATGTAAAAACATGACATTGCAAATTCATAGCCATCAGAAGGAGAAGTTTACATCTTCCTTTTTCACTCCTCCATGCTGGTGAGGATGTTCCCATCTTTCTGCCATTCATTCGCTGACTTCTTCTCCAGTGTCCAGGTTCACCCGGGTCCTACAGTCTTCACCCGGGTCCTACAGTCTTCACCCGGGTCCTACAGTCTTCACGTGTGCATGTCATAAGCACTCCCCTCTGTTAGGCTGCATTGTTTGCAGTCACGCTTGCCCTGGATTTTGAGAAGCCTCCCACACATACAAACATACTCACTCCCAAACGTCCTACATTCAGCTGAGTCCTCAGTCCAAGAATAATACAGTTCCCTGAACTTATGACTATTACTTACCACACCCACAGTTCAGGGTGTATTACAAGATTGTCTAGTTGGTTTGCAATTGTGTCAAGTATTATGCAAATGACTACAGTACAACACAGACTCAACTTCTTGTAACTTAAACATCTGTTCAACTTTGTCACTGTGCAGCACATCAATTATTTAATCCTTAAACAAACTGGCACTAATTCACTAAACTAAAAATAGGCACACTCAATAAAGCAAGGATTGGAACAAGATTTAAACTGTAGCTTGTGTACAAGATGATATCTGACTGAAAGTTCTAAGATCAGCCAATATACTACGGTTGTGACAAAAAAAAAAATTTGCTGTTCTAAATACATTTAAATAAGCCACGTTTATAACAGCAATAACATACCTTGTAAAACAGTGGCAATTCCTCCATTGCTTTACAATCTGTAACTAAAAGGAAACTCTAGCTGTGGTATGTTACACATTGCCTATAACATGTTACCTTTGGTTTTATTGCTTATTGTGTTGCATACTGAATGACTCAGAATATAAAACTAACCAACATTTACACTGGATATTTCATAAGTACATTATTCTCAATAGTCAAAACATTTGTCATAATATTCTGACTGGCATTTACATTACCATAATGAGATTACTGCGTAGCAAAAACATTCTGGTCCAAGGACCAGAAGAACCAGTATTTCTATGCTCCCTGAAATGGCTGGTGTGGAGATGATTTAGAATGAATATATTTGTGTACGTTGTTTGTGGGCAAGGTATTAAAGCAAGCCACACCCTGAATTCAGGTTCCTGGTTACAAAATGCTAATGTGGTAGCATGTTGCACAAATATAATTCAAGACATGATGGCAATATTACCATTTTTCCATGTGCCGAATATTAGCAGAAAATGTCTCAAGTTTATAGTGATAGTAAAGCCTAAAACAAAAATGCATTGCAGTCAGAACGTGTCCATAGACCGCATAAAGAAACCAAAAGTATGTTTGTAATTTGTGTGTGTTATGCCTTTAAGTTGACATAAAATGTAAGTTCACAGCCTGGCCCAGCCTATCTATTCTCCAAGAATTGTGTGACCTGTATGGGCACTTTGTAATCCTTTGGAATGAAAATGTCTTAAGAACAGGATGAACTGGCTAATAACGTAACTGAAAAAGAGCTATTCAATTACACTAACCCCAAATTACAGTAGATGGCCTAGCAAGATTGAATCTTAAGATGGAGAAATTGCCAAATCAGTTTCAGATGATACAACAAAGTTACTGGAAAATATATGTTTTCCACCTTGGACATAAATAATGGTGCATGATGTTCCCCACCTTTGATTTGCCAAAGAAAAACAATAACGGGGGGGATTGGACAGTTCCACTTCTGTATCCTACTGCACTGTGTCTTTAAAAGGAAGAAATATAATGACCATCCATCTGAAATGTTCCTTCTAAAAAGTCCCACTTGGCAAACCAACTACTGATTGAGAAGCGAAAATTAGAGTGACAGCCAACAGTAGCCTATTGTAGTGGTTCGCAAACCTCTCCTCTGGGACCCCCAGCCAGGCCATGCTTTTGTTTTAACCCTGAAATGGCACACCTGATTCAATTAGTCAAACGTGTGATGTGTAGTTGACTAACTAAACCAGTTGTGTCGTTTCAGGGTGAAAATAAAAACAAGGCCTGTCTGGGGGTCCCCGAGGAGAGGTTTGGGAACCACTGGCCTATTGCACAGACTGACACAGTGCATCCTTTCCACACAACCTGTTGGGCACCTTAACTGCATTTGGATTGGGCGGGATGAGGCTGGGTGAGGTCACCTTTTAGCAACTGGTTCACTTTTAGATCCTGGTCATTTCAATGGGATTATCATGTGGATATGTTTTCAATTTAAGGTAAAACTAAATAATAACAATAATGTATTAGGCAACATGACATTTGAATAGATGGGACAGGAGGTTGGTACTTACTAGAGCAATTCATCCATATACATTCCTCGGTACAAGTCTGACAATCTCGTTCAGCACACGGTAACTCTGAAAGAGAGACATCAAATCAGCACCCAACGTGTCTGTTTATTCCACAGACTTCTAGGTTGTTCCAAATTAGATTTATTTAACTCTTCCCCATCCATAGACATCCACCATACGTATCAGAAATTAACAAAAGCTGAGCAAGAGTTGTTTTAATTGTGTACATGACAGATTTTACTGAAAAAATATTCTTGTTTGAATGTATGTATTAAGAGAGAATAAACATTGAAAGTAATAATGGCAAACCGGATGGTCTCAATAAACAACTACTTTGCACTATGGTAGTGACAAAATCTAAGCAGGTAAATGTAAGTGGTAAAAATTGAGGTGTCTTTCTATAATAACAGATTATGGGAAATCCCAATACTCTCTGTAAAAATGCTCAAGGTCTCAGTTATTTTCGTAAATACCACACAATCTACATTTATGGGATATATATTTTAAACTGTGTCAAAAACACGTGTACACCTTTATGAAGTTGACTTGTTTTTGTAGATCTTTATCAAATCTCAAGATTTCAACCAGTTATGTACCATTATGAAAAGTTTAAACTGTGAAATCTCTTTTTGATCAGATAAACCAGACATTCATCCAAATTAACATGTAAAAAATTGCAATATTTAACTGTGAGAAAATAATAATTTTGCGTAATGAAGGAGTTGAACAGTTACAATTGAGATAGATAAAGTAGTGTTGTCCACAGTGGTAAAACAAGTCAAATTAAATGAAAACTGCACTAATGGGTGCCTGGAAGTTCAGGGGTGTTGACAACATTTTTTTCGCTACTGAGCCAACGTGGGCTCCTGATCTCTCCAGCACATTACAGCACAGAACAGGCCAGTGGTCCATCGAGTGTCAGACCAAGACAGCTACGATCCACCGAACTACAGTACAGTACTAGTTCACCACAGCACGTCATCTGACAACACTTCTGATTGACACAAAATATTTTTTGAAACGTTTTTCTTTAACATTCCGAGCAGTAATGGAGATATGCATTATTTTCCAAACGGGTTCGCGCAGTTACTGCTACGTAGCTGGTTAGCTTCGGTTGCTGCTTTCCAATACAGCTTTCCAGGCTGTGCTGTCTGTCTACTTACCTCCGTCTGAAGCTGCTGATGTGCCCAGCAAGACCAGGCCAAAAATACCACAAATTACTTTCAAGTACATGTTGATGAATGGATATAATCCTCAATTTGTTACGTCCAATTTATGCAGGGTCGCTAGACTGATGTGATCTGCTGCCGTATGATCGTGTTTCCTGGTGCTGTTGCTGGCTAACTTGCTGCTACTTCCTTCTACAGGTCATGTGGCATTTTTTACTGCTTATTTGTCGGGGGGGGGGGGGTGACAGAGTCGTGACGTGGAGTGAGATAGGAAGTATGGGTTCACTCCATAGATTGTATGGTTCACTCTCCTGACGTCCAGATCTCGTTTCTTTCTCAAAACCCATTGGATCAGAGAAACATACGGTAGGTCGCTCTCACTGGTAGAACATGATTTTCTCAGTCCAGACGAGTTGAAAATGTATTTTACTGCCACTACGGATAGTATTTTTTCCCCCAATATTGACAAAGAACAGGACATCTTGGTTGCACAGTAATATATCTATTTTTTTTGGCTCAATCATTATTTTCAGGAACCGCTCTCTTGTTCCCTAGTTGTGCCTGCTCTCCTGGGGGCCCATTTATAAACGCGGCGTACGCACAAAAGAAGACGTACGCAGCTCTCTACGCAATGATTGGGATTTATATAAAAGCAAACATGACGGGAAAATGTGCGGTCCTTCACGGCAACTCTGACCCATGCGTACGCACAAAAACGGGTGAAATGAGAAATGTCGACACCGCCGGCAGATGGATGAAACACGTAGGCTCTAGATCTGTCTGAAACTGCAGACCGTTGTGTAAACCAAATCGAAATACTGCCTCTTATTAATTATATGAAGATGTCACAAAGCCATGCTGTTTACAATTAACTGCCTGCAGAGAAAAACAAACAAAATAAAACAAGATTGTAACATCAATGCAAATGAAGCACATACTGCACCTATTTGCAAAAAGAACACTGAAATATATTATGTAATTATATCGGCATGTTATGTAATTCATCCTCAAATAATACAGTAAACAGAACAAAATCATGTTTAAAACTGACATTCTTGTCGATGTCTCTGTCTAACAGTGCAGATAGATAGATAAATAGATGATGATAGATTGATAGATAGTCTATATTGTCCATTGGGGAATATTGTTTTCATAGTATAAATGTCGTAATCAGATACAGAAACGTAGTGTTCATTTATATGCATTTAGTTCGTTTTATTTTGAAATGTGTCCATCGTGATGCACGTCTTAAACATTTTGAAAGGTGCAAGAGATTCCATTTGTGCAGAACTATTCTCCATTTATAATTAGATTAATACCGACATCTATAGATTATCAGATATAATCAAATGGATGGTTATAAAAAGCCATGCCATCACAATGCGTAATGACGCACAATAGCTGATCTTGCACTGTTAAAGATAATAATAGCCTAATGCATATTATTTATTGTCGCCTTTCATAACACTAATAATGTAAGTTATGACTATAACTATGGATCTATGAGACCGAACGATGACCGTCACCACGGTCTTACCTTGAATGATGCAATCCTTCAACCTTTCCTCCAGACATTATATCAAAAAAGTCATGTGACTGACCTTAGGAGGCTTGGATGACGTCTATAAGAGCATCCTGATGGCCACGCCTCTTCCTCTTGCCTGGAACGCCTCAGCCCGTTCTGAGCGACAAGAGATGGTGACGGTCATCGTTCGGTCTCATAGATCCATAGTTATAGTCCTAACTTACGATCTATTTCGACCTCCTCAGACCATCACCACGGTCTTACCTTGGATGACAAGTACCGCCAGGGTCGTGAGGAACAGAGGACTCCACCCCATCACAACCGCGCCCCGCAGCCGAGAGGAGAACGGCAGAACCCAATGGTGCAGAGGATGCCACGTTCACCCTGTAGAATCTGGAAAATGTACAGGGAGCAGACCACATTGCCACTGCACAGATTTCTGAAAGGGGAACTCACTTAAGAGCAGCCCAGGAAGCAGCCATGCCTCTGGTCGAGTGGGCCACCAGATTAGCTGGGACATGGAGATTCTGCCCAGAATAGGCTGTGGAGACAGTGTTCACAATCCAGTGGGACAAAGTCTGTGTAGACACAGGGAGCCCCAACTTCTTGCCAAACTTCTTGAATTATGTTGTAGTTATTATTTGAGTGTATGATGCACAGCACTCGTGCATTCATTAAGTGTAACTTTGTGTGTTCAGAGAAATGCCATGTTATTTAGTTAGTTTTGTAAAATTACAATGTTATACATTGAATAAGGAAAGAGAGTAAGCTTAAATGTTTAAATGAACAAATATTGGTATAGTTGCATGTGGTAAAAAAAATATTTTTACATTGTATTTGTTTCCATTTGAGATTATAATCAGAAGTAATAATGTATCGCTATCTTTTCTGTTTTTCTTTGTGTTTCCTTTTCTCTTTAAGGTTATCAACCTAAATTAATCATTTTGAAACAAATTGTTCAGTTACTGTCAAAGATGCCAGAATCACCAAATACAAAAGTTGGAAAGTGATTTGGAGTTGTTCCCTGTGTCCTCTGTGGTTGACTGATGCTCTTTTCGAGTTAGGAGCAGTCGCTGATGCATACATTTCCCAGATAACTCGACAGTTAATAACCAAGTGTAGTAGCGTGGACAAAGAAATCAACGGCTCAGTAAAGTCCAAATACAGTGCTGCTGACGCACAAGGGTTAAGTCCATAGCATCCAAACCAACATGGCTGAGGAAGCTTTAGGAAAAAACAGTCGAACAGCTGAAAAAGGAAAAAACCTCTGCAAAAAGCAGCTTCACCCGCCAAGCTAACTTCATCTGTAGAGAAGCACATAGACTGATGGAATCCGAGCTCAAAGAGGAATTTAAAAAGTTATCTTCTGAAGCAAGGAAAGTTTTTGAAACAAATGATGATTACAAAGCTGGATTGCTGGCAGAGATTGAGGCTAATCGAGAAGATGATGCAGAGGTGTCACTTTCAGCACAACAGGAGGCTGACTTTAAGAAGACTCTGGAAGACTGTGACAAAAGGTTTGAGAAAGTTAATGAATTAGTGCAAGACAACCTCTGGAGAAGATATGGACAGAATGAAGTGTTAGCTGCTGTCTCTGCAGGAGAGAAAGCTTGTGAACGCACAGTCACCATACCGGTCGACAGTGTTGCCTACGAAAGTTATGAAGTGCAACTGGAGCTCTTGATGAGACTGGTGAAACAGGCAACTGGAGCTCTGTTGAGTTGGGAAAGATGGATCCCAACATCTGAAAGAGGGGATCTAGAGAGTCGTGCACAGAAGCTGAAAGAGGCTAGCAACGAACTGGAAGCAAGAAAGGTTCAATTTGCAATTTGGGCTTGAAGGGCTGCTGAGGACGCACAAGCTTCAGAAACCAATATGAGGGGGAACACGGATGTGACGGCATCTGTAGCACATGTCATGCCAGTAGTAAAAATCAAACCTACTAGCTTGCCCAAGTTTTGTGGTAATAAGAGGGATTTCTACCGCTGGAAAAGAGACTGGGAAAATCTCCAGAGGCAAGGGGAGCCCACAGGATCAGCTAAGGTTAAAAAGATCCAGCTCGTGGACAGCATTGATGAGAAGATTGCCAAAGAGCTTAGATTGTCATTTTATAACACTGCTGTTGACGTATTAAGAGTGTTAGGACCGTTATGGAAATAAAATCACAATTGCCATGGAAATTGTTGAGGAATTAGAAAGGATCCCTGCTGTGAGGGGAAATCAACCGAGAAGGGTTATAGAATTAATCCAAATGGTGGAAAAAGCTCTTGCAGATCTCACTGATCTCGGAAATATTGGGGCAATGAAGAACCCACTTTTAATAAAGTCCATTGAGAGCAAGTTGCCGGAGTTCGTGAAGAGAGACTGGCTGGTCTACTTAACGGATCCTGCAAATGGCATCACACCAGAAAACCACTTCAATGCATTGTTAAAGTTCCTAAAGTAGGAAGAAGAAATTCTTGAAAAACTTGAGCAGCTGGGAGCTTGTAAAAGTGCTTGGGGTGCCATGAGGAGGATGACAGGTGCAGCTATACCTACCTTTGCAGGAACAAAGATTGCAAGAGAGGAGCCTCATCAGACCACCATTACTTCCTTTGTCCAAAATAATCCAAGAGCGTGAGTGAAGGAAAGGCTGTTAGCAAAGGTAGTAGGAAAGAAAGCAGTCTGACAGATGAGCAGGAGGAATTCTTGGCTGAACTCTCCCCAGAACTAGCGGAAAGGTGCGAGAAGGGATTCACCAACAAAGTTAAGATGGTAAACTGCTCTGGGACAGACCAGATGGGATTGTTGAATGAGAGTGGGCTGAAAGAGCTTCCTGTCATCATGATGTTGATGCAGGTGTTCACAAATGCTGGACAGGAAATTGTCACCTTGATAGACCTGGCATCAGATACCAATTGCATTACCCATGAAGCTGCTGACAGACTCATACTGAGAGGTGAAATAATTACCCTGGTGGTTCATGGAGTTGGCAAGATGGCCATTAGGGTGAGCACAAAAAGATACCTCCTCAGGATTAGAGTTAAAGGGATACTTCACCCTACAGCTATCTGGAGGTGCTAGTAGCTTCTCCCAGACATTTGTAGAACAGTGAGATATGTTTCACCCATGCCTGGCTAGTGTAAGAGCAAGATTTGAAATTTTGTGGGGAAACTTCATACTCTGACGTCACCCTATGTTATGAGTTGACTGTGGAGATAGGAAAAATGAATGTAGGCATGTATTCTGTCACCAAAATAAGCATCCCTCTTATACTGATCTGGCTTTCAAACCTACTCCTTAAAGCCTCAGTTGTCCTTGCTTTTTTAAGGTATAGCTTGTCTTTCTGTGACGTTTCGATCAGACATTTTAATGCTAAACAGACGAGGTGGTATGATTTTTTTCAGTATGTAGAGAACTACAATGCTGGCTTCCTTGTTCCAAGCCTCTCCCACCCGGCATGTTCTCTGGATTCTGTGAAACAGTTCGTAACCAAAGTTGCTTTGCTACTAATTGCTACTAAATGCTACTAATCAAGGATTTGCAGATGAGGAATTTTACAACATGCTTTTACATTCTGAGTGACATCCAACCATACATGTTTGCGCCCGAGTACACGGAAGAACATTTACAACAAATGGAGTTTGATATTCAGCTTCAACAAGGAAGCATGTTCTACAGATAATCCAGTTGAAACGCGGTTAAATTCTAATTTCCTAAGTGCTTCTGTGGGAATATGTCCATCCATGTCTACTGAAGAAAAAAGCACGTACTACAATGAAGGGGATCGTGGACAAGCTTTACTTATGAGGCTTGAACCAAAAATGACTGACGACCGCATATGCGTCACTGAATCACTGAAGTTTTCCAGCACACATGGAAACAGACGTAGCAAGAGGACAATTAACAGATGAGTAAGTTTATTAAACCTATTTTCTGTACGTTGATAATGGAGCACACATCGTGTCTGTGTGGTAATGTTATTGTACTGTATGTGTAGTGTGCCAGCTGTATTTAGTAGCTAGCTGAGTGTGTAAATTTATATAGCTTACTATATATAGGCTGCTCTTTCTAGATAAAGAAAAGTGGATGGGATCGCATCGCTTTTCAGCCGCTTTCGGGCTGTAGTGCCGGTTAATTTAGCACGTAGATCCCTTTCATAATCTTCCGAACTAAAATGCTGACTGCAGACCCTAACTTTTTATAGCCTATTGCAGGGGTGCCCACACTTTTTTGCATGATGATCTACTTTTAAAATGTTCAACTCAATGAGATCTACCAACTTAAAAAGAGTTTATTTAAAAAAAAACACACTTCAAATGCTTGTTGCTTCTACTGCATGTATCTCTATGTGGAATTCTTCATCTAGAGAAACGTTAATAAAGGTTGATTGTTGATATTCCATTTTAACACTGAACTCAAAACATCTACAACACAACAGATTACAATAGCCAGTTTATGATGACACCAAACTCAACCGGAATGAAACCTCTGTGGATGCCTTTGCTTTTAGGCTTGGACGACTAAAAAGTGACTGTTGACCAGTTAATTGAGATTTCAGTTCGTTCACCTTTGTTTTTCTAAGCTTGCTTCTTACAGGAAAATCGTTTTCATAGATTTTATTAAGTGTCTGAAAATGTTTGTCAACGTTTCCTTTCATTGGAATAGCAATAGGCTACTTGTTTGGCAGATGAAACAAATGCATTAAGAAAAGGACATCGCATGGAAATGATAAGTTTTAGGCTTTTTGCTTGGTACCGCACTCATTTTCTTTTATTTATATTTATTTTACATTTGTATTTTGCAAATTAATATGTGCTACCGGATACGGAGATTAGGCCAAGCTTCACTATTTTGCGCTCTGTGCTCCGAGTCCGAAGATCTTGGAAATCGCGAGGCAGACTAAACGTTAGTTGTCATGGCAACTGAATAAACAAAAATCTTGCCTGGTCAAAATCTATTCGTTAAGTGCAAGTCAGAAAGAAACTAAATGGATAAGTAATGGTGTTGTTATGTTTATTTTTATGAAAATAAAAATGTAGCAAAAGCATTTATTAAAAATGTGCGATCTACCAGAATTGTCTTTGCGATCGACTGGTAGATCGCGATCGACCTATTGGGCACCCCTGGCCTATTGTACAGTGTGAAAGATTACTCATTATTTTTAGGCTTGCTTGTAATTTCTGCAACCAGGTACAGAACACCAAACGGGCATGATGAATAGAATTTAGACTACAATTTCAAAAACAAATATGTATAACTTTCTAGCGTCAAGCTCTACAGAGGTGTGCTGTTGAATTGCCCATGTTCTTCATCGGTGTGTTCAAACGGGGACGGGCACTAAATTCGCTTGGAATTCTGGGAGTTGTGGTAGCTCAAGTTTAGACGGATACAGAAGCACCCGAGTGGATGCCAAAGGAACTGAAATATACTATAGGCTTTTCTCTGATATATTGAAAAAGAAGAGACGTGTATATGACATAAATCATCTATGGTAACGTTCGTAAATGGTATACTAGGAAACTGATTTACTGTGGAACACTCCTTTACCTCGTGTTGTCCTCGCGATGGCCATACACCTGTGGTCCTCTGGGGTCAAAAAAGACCCCATCTGGTTTGACTCTTATTTAAAGCATATAGTATAAATATTCAATCAATTCGGTGTTACACCTTTAGTCTTACTTCAGTCCAACCCATAACAACAAATTTTTCCCTTTGATTTGGAATTTAGAGCCAATAATCCTTGTTTACATAAAAGTATAAAAATATTTTGACTGAAAAATATTAAATTTGGGGTCAAATGACCCCAAGAACAACACAAGGGTTAAGACTTCCAAGGGGACCGAGAAGGCTCACCAATTGATCTGCTATGGTTTGGAGGAAATTGCCAAATTCAACTGAAGTGTAACTCCAGAGCAACTTAAAAAATTCTTTCCAGAGGTGGATTCTGAAGAATTGAAAAGACCAGAGAAAATCGAACTCCTCATTGTGAGGGGAGACTCGCACCACAAAAATTGAAGATCATAGGGGATCTCATCCTGTGGGACAGCCCGTTGGGAAAAACAGTGGCTGGAGCACACCCAGAGCTGTTGGAGATGGTGGATCTTACAGCGTATGAGTCTAAGACGCATTTTGCTCGATCCATGAGGACAGCTGCAGTCAAGTATGAGGAATTCGTTGAAAAGGCTGAAGCTCCTAATATTGCCAGGATGATTAAAAAGGAGCAAGTTCATAGCGCTGAAACAAACAGCTCACTGGCAAGCAATCTGGAGTTTTTCGAGTGGTGGAGATGGGACAGCATTGGAGCAGCCTTAGGAGCCAAAGTGTGGAGGTTGTCGCTGTGGCAAGTGTCAACCTGGTGGGAAGGAAATTACTCTAGTGGAAGAAAAGAAACTTGAGATCATAAGAGAGGGTCTCACCTACATGGAAGAGGATTCACACAGTAAGTCCCCACACTGGGACACAAAGTATCCATGGATGCAGGACCTAGCCATCCTTCCATACAACAGAAGTGGAGTGGAAAGTGTTTTCCTAAGAACAGAGAAACAACTCAAGAGGGTGCCAGAATGGCAAAGCATTTATGCAGCTCAAGTCCATGATATGGTGGAGAGAGGGGCAGCAAAAAAGCTTACCAAGGATGTGATTGATAATTGGAATGGTCCAATTTGGTATGTAAGCCACCTGGTGGCGCCAAATCCCCACTCAACTACTACTCCGGTGCGGCTTGTCTGGAATAGCAGCCAAAAATTCAAGGGACTGAGCATGAATGATCTTCTGCTAAAGGGGCCAGATGTACTCAACCCTATCAAAGCTGTCTTGTTTAGATTCAGGAAGGGAGTTTTTGCTGCTCTTGGGGACGTTAGGAAGATGTATAAATCTGTGTGGCTGGAGGACCTTGAAGTACACCTTCACATGTTCCTTTGGAGAGATGCAGAAGAGGAAGAAATAGGCGAGTACGCTGTCACAAGAGTCAACATCGGAGATCGCACTGCTAGATGCATTGCTCAGTTAGCTATGTGGGGGACAGCAAGATTATCAATGTTTGCTAATTTAAAGGAGAAGCGTAGAATCCTTGAAGAGGACAGTTATGTGCATGACATACTTACATCCCACAATGACCAGGAGAAGCTGAACAAATTAATAAATGGACTTGAAGAGATTCTGACAGCTGGCGGATTTGCACTCAAACCATGGGTTCAGTCAGGGCAAAGTGGTAGGCAAGCGACGGGTGGGCAAACTGAAGATCAAGTATTCATACTCCCGAACCAGATGAAGGAGGAAGACAGCAAGGCTTTATGCACTGGGTATTTGACAGAGGAGGACAAACTCTACATAATGGCTTCCATTAACTTCTCAAAAAGGAAGCAGAAGAACCTAACCCTTTGACCAGGAGACATCTACTAAGTCAAGTTGCTGGCCTCTATGACCCAATTGGTCTTGTCACACCTGCCAAGAAAAAAGGGTGCAATTCTTGTCAGGAAGGCATTCCAGGAGACAGGAAAGAGGGGCTTAACCCGACAAACATGGGACCAACCACTTTCTGAAAATGTCAGGAAGGAAGCCATCAAACTTTTTGAGGAATGTGTGCAGCTCGGTCAAGTAAAATTTCACAGAAGTCTCACACCGGTTGGTTGGAAAGGGAAACCATGGGGAATCACATTCTCAGATGGTAGCGACAAAACCTATGGAGCTGTGTTGTACCTACGGTGGGACACGGACCAAGGGATAGATGTCAGATTAGTTGAATCCAAGGCCAAATTAGCATAATTGGACCAGAAGGGAGATGTTGTCAAGGCAGAGTTATGTGGTGCAGTTTTCACTGTACGTCTCAGGAAGTACTTTGAGAAGCATGGGCGGATGGAAGTTGAGTGTTGGTTCCACCTGGTCGACAGTCAAACTGTGCTAGGGGCCATTCAACGCGATAGTTACGGGTACCAAACGTTCTTCGCAAATAGAGTTGGAGAAATTCAAAAGGCTGGGCCGGTCAGTGACTGGTGGTGGATTGCAGGCAAATTCAATATTGTAGACATTATCACAAGGGGTGGCACTCCTGAGGATCTTGATGATGATTCTGTATGGCAGAAGGGACTCCTTAGGCGTCCTGTAGAACAATGGCCAAAGAATACCAGGGACAGAGTTAATGAACTTCAGAGGAAGACATTCTCATCAGTCCTGACAAGAGTTCAAACAAAGAAGGGCCTGAGAGATTCAGAAAAAGATAGTCCCAAGGTGCCAAGCCTTGAAATGAGCGATTCATCCAACATCGCGTTTGACCCAAGAATCTGCGAGAATGCAGGAGATTTAAGACTCAAAGAAAACGTACCTAGAGGAACATTATGTGACTTAGTTGTCAAGAAACTAGTGGATGTGGAAAAGTTTAGTGACTTAACCAAACTAGTCAGAGTCATCTGCTGGGTATGGCGTGGCATAAAGAAGTGGTTAGGACTTCGAAGTCGGAATCCAAAGGATGGAAAACAGGAAGCGCCAACAAAGAATGAAGCCAGAAAAGCTGTGCTTACTGTAAAAGAGCAAGAGGATGTGCTGAGAGGGCTTTTTCTGGCAGCCCAGCAGGGTGTGACTATTCCTGACACTGCGCTTAATAGACTGGCTGTATACAGAGAAGGCTCAGGACTTTTGGTCTGTGGTGGCAGAATCCAAATCTTCAATGAGGAAAAAGTTGCAGTTCCAATATTAACGAACGATGCATGGGTATCCACGTTATTGGCCCAAGAAGCTCACAATTCAAACCACGAAGCAGTAGCAGGAACACTTCTAAGAATGAGAAAGAGAGCAATGGTGATTAAAGGTCAAAGAATACCCAAGAAGGTAGTAGACAGCTGTGTGGTCTGTAGAAAAGCAAGGGCGAAAATATGTCAGCAAATCATGGGCGACCTTCCTCCTGAAAGGTCAGAGCCTGCCGCACCCTTTGAATTCACAACATTAGACTTGTTTGGCCCCTATGAAATAAGGGATGAAGTGAGAAAAAGAGTACGACTCAAGGTCTGGGGAATTGTTTTCTGCTGCATGGCGTCTAGGGCTGTACACACTGACGTTGTGAGTGACCAGTCTGCTGAAGATTTCCTACTGTCCTACCAGAGGTTCACAGCCCTGAGGGGTCATCCAAGCAAACTGTGGTCTGATCCAGGCTTAAATTTCATTGGAACTAAACCTGCTCTCAGAGAACTCTACAAGTTCCTGGGCAAGTTGCAGGAATCTGAGCTGGAGCGAAAGGCTGCCAAACATGGTACTGAGTGGTCCTGGAAAATCCATCCTGCAAACTCTCCTCATAGGAACGGGGCAGCAGAGGATGCTGTTCGCATAGTGAAGCGAGCCCTCCATAACTTGGGAGTTAATGGTATCTTCACATGGGGTGAGTTCCAGACCTTTCTCTACATGACAGCCAATCTAACGAATGAGAGACCTATAGATGCGAGAACCCAGAGCAGAGAGGATTGCATAGAGTATGTCACTCCCAACTCTCTCTTGTTAGGAAGGTCAGGACCAAAGGGAGACCCAGGTGACTTTGATTTCGTAGGTTATCCCTACAAGAGATTGCAGATCATTCAGGCTGAAGTTAGCAAATTTTGGAAGAAATGGAGTCAGTTAGCAGGCCCAAATTTGTTTGTGAGAAGCAAGTGGCACACAAAGGAACGGAATGTTGCTGCAGGAGATGTAGTCTGGTTGGCTGACCAAAATGCATTAAGAAGTCAGTGCAAATTGGCCAGAGTAGTCAAGGTCAATCCTGATCACAAAGGCGTTGTTAGAGACGTGGATGTTAGGGTTTTTACAAACTACCCAGTCTCAAATATCAAACCCGGCAAAGCGAAAGTTACGGACAAGGAAAAGAGAGTCACCAAAGGGTTGACTAACAAAATTCCGGCAACCATCCTCCATAGAGATGTTAGACGGTTGATTGTCTTGATTCCTGCAGAGGAACAGCCAGACAACCAAGCAGTGGAGAGTGAAAGTGTGACCTACTTGGGTTCAAGAACTAGTAGTTCAAGTGGGAGGTGTGAGGTTAAAAAGCTGATTTGTGCCTGAAGATGCTGCGCTGGTAGAGAAAATCAGTGAAATGGAGATGCTGGTTTCAAATTGACCGAAGGGGATTATTGAATAGCGGAAAGTAACGAGGAGCAACGGAGAGTGACGAAGAGCGGCGGAGAATGCAGAGTGAAGGGAAAACGAAAGTAAAACTTATGCAGATGCATAGACGCAGAACTAGAGTGCAGAGTTTCAGTGAGCTAATGACGCAGTTTAATGCACAGTTTATTTCCGTATGAAGATGTTAAATATTACGCGGAAAGTTAAAGGGTTGCAAAGGGTAACGCAAGACGGGAAATGTATCAGCATTCGCTCATCTCAGGGACACTGATGGTATGACGACATGGCTATTATAATGTGCAATATAAAGGAGAACAGTGAATTATGTTGTAGTTATTATTTGAGTGTATGATGCACAGCACTTGTGCGTTCATTAAATGTAACTTTGTGTGTTCAGAGAAATGCCATGTTATTTAGTTAGTTTTGTTATACATTGAATAAGGAAAGAGAGTAAGCTTAAATGTTTAAATGAACAAATATTGGTATAGTTGCATGTGGTAAAAATGTTATTTCTACATTGTATTTGTTCACATTTGAGATTATAGTCAGAAGTAATAATGTATCGCTATCTTTTCTGTTTTTCTTTGTGTTTCCATTTCTCTTTAAGGTTATCAACCTAAATTAATAATTTTGAAACAAATTGTTCAGTTACTGTCAAAGCTGCCAGAATCACCAAATACAGAAGTTGGAACGTGATTTGGAGTTGTTCCCTGTGTCCTCTGTGGTTGAATGATGCTCTTTTCGAGTTAGGAGCAGTCGCTGATACATACATTTCCCAGATAACTTGACACTCAGAGCCCGAGTGCGGGCAAGATAAGCCCTCAGTGGCCTCACGGGACATAAAGTAAGTAGGCTCATATCCCCCTGCGGAAGAGCCGGATCAGGCCGAAAAGAGCTGATCTCAATCACCTGGTTAAAAGTCTGAGGGTTAACCACCTTAGACAGAAAAGAGGGCTTCGGCCAGAGAGCCATGCCAGTGTTGTCAGCCTTCCATATCAAACAATCCTCACTAATGGATAGAGCATGTAACTCGCTAACCCTCTTAGCCGAACATATCGGCAGAGGAAAGATGTTTTTTGAGAGAGAAACCAAAGGGTAGCCTGTTCTATGGGCTCAAGGAGCCTGAGTCAAGGCCTTCAGCACCAAGGGTAGCTCCCATGAAGGAGACCTGGGGGACCTGTACGGACGCAGACTACATGCTCCCTTAAGGAATTGTGACACCAAGGGATGTCTCCCCACCATAACACCACCCACAGCCTCATGGAAGAGGGACACAACTGAAGAGTACACCTTAATGGTGCTAGCCGCCCTCCCCGAGTCCAGAAGCGACTGAAGGAAGCAGAGAACAAGGGGGACGGAGCAAGTGGCTGGATCCACCTGCCCTAGCATTACCTATAGTGTGTAGGACGGCCCCATCTAGCCCCTGAGAGTGGGACTGAGAAGGGGCTAAGCCCAAATCTGTAAGACAGCCAGCGTTGGGTGCCATATCTGCCCCCCCCCACCTGAGATAGCAGGTCCGCTCTGACCGGCAGGGCCCAAGGCACACCGCAAACCAAGCGGAGCACCGGAAAATCAATGCCTACGCGGCCACCGAGGAGCTATCAACAGCACCTGGTAACGGCCCGTGGCGACCCTGTAGAGAACCTGGGGAAGCAGAGAGAACGGAGGAAAAGCATACAACAAACCTGCCGGCTGTTCTTGAGACATCTAGACCCAGGAGTGCATCTGGATGAGTGCATCTAGACCCAGGGGACCTCCCTGACCCAGCAGGGAGAACCACATCCTGCAGTGGCTAGTCTCCGCCGATGCAAACAGATCGATCTGTGCCATGCCGAACCAAGACCATAGGAGGGCTACAACGTCCGGATGGAGCCTCCACTCTCCTCCATTCTTCCGGGTGAAATCATGCCCAACAGCTACTGAAACTTAACCAACTCCACCCGCCCGCCCAGCTGGAAACGGTCCAGGAGGGTCAGGATGGACTGCACCCTCAGAGCAGTGAGAGATGCCGACATTGCAACGGAATTCAGGCAACGACCCAGAAAAACTGCTGCCTTGGCACAATGTTGCTCTTCTTCACATTCACCGTGAAACCCAGGGACTGGATGTGAGAGACAAGTGTCCTCGTGTCCTCTGCGACTTGGCTGGGAGATGGAGCGTAAACCAGCCAGTTCAGTCCAAATAAGGAAGGACCTTCATCCCTGACAGCAGGAGAGGAGACAAGGCAGCACCTACCACCCGGGTAAACACCCTTGGGAAGAGGGACAGGCCAAATGGCAGGACCTTTGTCCCTGGAAGGCAAACCAAAGGAAAGGCCAGTGGTCTGGGCAGATGGGCATGTGAAAGTACGCATCTTTCAGATCTATGGAGGTGAACCACTCTCCTCTGTCTATGGATTCAGAGACCTGAGTGGTGGTGAGCATTTTGAGGCAGAACCTTCCGGAAGGTGTTTAACCGCCTTAGGTCCAAGATGGGGCACAACACACCATCCTTCTTTGGAACGAGGAAGTACGTGGAATAAAAGCAAGCGAGCTGTTTGCTGGGATCGACTTTCATGATTACATCCTTCTGTAGAAGGACCAAAAGCTCTTCTGTTAAAAACTGAGCCAAGACCGAGTCCCTGATGACGGTCATGCGGACCCGTGAGAATGGAGGGGGACGGCACCGAAACTGAAGTCTGTACCTGTTCGATAATGTAGCCAGCACCCACGGGTCTGAAACTTTCCTCACCCAGCTGTCCAGGCACTGTCCTCAGCTCGGGATGGGTTCCGGCGGCATCCCCCACACCCCTAAGTTTTACCCCCACAAGGCCCTGAAGCTCTGAGGGGGCGTTTCTTCTGAAGTGCGCCTTTGGCCGGGGCGCGGGCCGAAACCCCTGCCGGCATTGGGATGGCTGTCTGGACCCACCATCAGGGGGCAGGAAAGCCACACTCTGCTGCCTGCCACCCACCCGAGCAGGTTGGTGCGAAGGCTGGGAGCCCCTGAGCTTATACCGGGCAACAGCAGCTCTGCTAAACGTGCGTTGGACACAATCACTAGTCCGCCTAGACTGTTCAGCCCTATCCAACAATCCCTGTCAGGATGAGAAACCTGCCCCGGAACAATCGGCATATTCACCAGCTCCTTCCGGATATTCTCCAGCAGAGACGTTTGCGCCAACCAGACCTGCCGCTGTGCCATCATGGCCGACGACATAGTAGACCCAATGTCACGCGTCAGCTGAGAATGGGTAACAAAAGCGGAATCGATTAGAGCCAATCTCCGGCAGCCTGCATTGAATTAAGGGGCCCTACTAGGGGCGCTTAAGGCCTTTCTGAGCATCTGCAAATAATCCCCCGCCACAGGAACTGACACTGACTGCTGGGATTGGGAAATGCCTGCCTACACTCCATCCACCGGAGCAGAGGGCACAGTCGGGACATCAAGACCCACAATTTTTGCCGCAATCATGACCTTGGAGATAATATCCATGTGTGAGGGCTCACTGTCACCTGGGTTGGACGTAGTGGACAGCCTTCCACACCGTGAGGAGTCAAACTGGTCAGACTCATCTACACCATCAGCCTGCCCACCACTCCCAAAAGTGGAGGCCGGGGCACAGAAGGAGAGAGTATCAGGGTGATCACCAACACACCGCTGATAGGAGTGCAACTCGTCAGGGGAGGAATCCCCTGAGGCCGCTGGCTCTGACGTGGTCCTCGCCACGGAATGCTGAGCCTCAATCTTACCTATCCAATCAGACAAACCACCTAGCTGCCAGGATCTGAGACTGAGAGAAACAAATTCTCAATGTTACAGCAGGGCAAATGGGCACACTGGGCAAAAGTGTCAATTGAAAACAGAAATAGATCAGTAAAGATCAGTAAACAGAAAAACACACGGGGGGATTTAACAAACCCCACTCACTGTAGACAGTGAGCAAACGGGAATGAACTCAAACAATTAAGGTATTTTACTCCAGTAGAGAAAAAACAACCTGTAACAGCAGTACAAGCACTGACACAGAGCACTTACCTGAAACAGCAAACCACAGAATATGGCGCTAGAAAAACAGAGAAAAAGTTTAAATAAACCATGCAACAAATCTCTGTCATTAAATGTAAATAAGGGAAAACACCACACATGATCCTCATGGACACAAGGCAGCTGCACAAAAGTGACGGATCGATAACAGTGGAGTCTCAAATGTTTGTCTCAAAACACCACTTACCTGTCTCGGATGAGGCGAGTAAAGCAAAGAGGAAGAGGCGTGGCGACCGGGATGCTCTTATAGATGGCGTCCAAGCCTCCTAAGGTCAGTCACATGACGTTTTTGATATAATGTCTCGAGGATAGGTTGAAGGATTGCATCATTCAAGGTAACACCGTGGTGACGGTCTGAGTTAGGTTGAAATAGATCAGGATTTCTGGCGACTGGCACTTTCCAGATGGAATTGACTGACAGGTCAGGGATATCTCAGCCAACCTTTAGCCGGGTTATGCCAGGCGTGTTAGTCGGTATAATAGGCTTGTCGCATAATTACATGAAGTTTCCGTACATGGCGGGTGAACAGCAAACAATAAAGCACATTTTGCAGCTATGTCCAGTTTCCCAAATGTAATCAGTACTATTGACTGCACTCATGTTGCCATAAGGGCAACGAATGAGAATGAACATGCTTTCATTAATCAAAAGCATTTTCATTCCGCAAATGTCAAAATAATTTGTGATGCAGACATGTTGCTGTAATGTAACCAATTTTCCCCCACCCGTGGCAGACACACTTTTGTCTTTTCGGCATTGGTAATAGGCACAATGTGCCCTTCAAACAACATTTTCCTCCTCTTTTTTACCTTCGCCAACAATATTTTCTACTTCACATTGTGTGAAGTGAAGTAGCTTTTGTTGGATTTCCGCTGTGTTTGCCATGATTTCCTCAATCAATGAATATTAATTTTGGGGCGTTTCACTGACTATTTATAGCCAAATATGGGCGTGACATGTAGCCGCAAAAGCTGCGCCACGACTTAGACTTGATTGGGATTTATAAAGGGAAAACTGCGTAGAACGCGCGTGCACACAGTTTTATAAATCAGAATATTTCTTTGCATACCCACATCCTATATTTCATCTGTACGCCACTTCTGACGCAAATCCACTGCAAAGTTTTATAAATGAGGCCCCTGGTCTCATTAAAAACAAGCACAAGCCCTACAAATCTGTGCGGTGTTCACTTGCCGTTACACTTTCAATGATCAGCTAGTGTGATTAAAATCAAACCAGATCGGCTCTACAACATGTGCTAAAGCAACAGTCCAACACCACAAATTCCAGAATAGGAACACCACAGGTCTTTAGTTTGAGGCAGAACATTTTCATGTTAGATTGTTACAAACTTTGTATAACACAATGACCTGAAAAAAACACAAAAGATAAAGGAAATACATAAGCCTTTTAAATACCCCTGACCCAAATCTGTGTGGTTTAATGTTCTTGGCCCTCGGATTAGAATTAAAATGCCACTATAGTCGCGATAAACATTAGTGTTCTGGAGATAAGGTAATGAAAAGGTACTGTTTGTAACACAAGTATATTATAAAATATGTTTAATTGTTTACCATAGGTGTATGTTTTATAATATACCAAACATTTAACTGGATATTTATGTATAAAATGTGGTTTAATCAAATGACTGTAACATCAGGGTTCAAACACACCACAGTCTCCAACTTTACAGTCCTGTTTAGGTCTCTCATTGTAGGTGGGGACTTCCTCCAGCCTCCTCAAAACCTCTTGACCTTCAACAACTTGACTACAAAAAAAACAATATAAAAACAACTGTATGTAAGACCTGGACACAGTCACAAAACATTCCTTATGTAGCACAATTCTTACATACAGAATTGTACACAGCATTCTGTACAATGCCATTCAAAGTGCTTAACAGGTAAAAAGTACAAAACATATCACTGTACAAAGTCATTATATTGTGTAAAAAAAGTGGAGAGAACAAGTATTTGATACACTGCCGATTTTGCAGGTTTTCTTGCTTACAAAGCATGTAGAGGTCTGTCATTTTTATCATATGTACACATCAACTGTGAGAGACAGAATCGCAAAAATCCAGAAAACGGCATTGAATGATTTTTAAATAATGAATTAGCATTTTGTTGGTTGACATAAGAAAACATTTGATACATCAGAAAAGCAGAACTCAATATTACAGAAACCTTTGTTTCAGAGATCATATGTTTCCCATAGTTCTTGACCAGGTTTGCACACACTGCAGCAGGAATTTTGGCCCACTCCTCCATACAGACCTTCTCCACATCCTTCAGGTTTCGTGGCTATCGCTGGGTAATACAGACTTTCAGCTCCCTCCAAAAATGTTGTATTGGGTTCAGGTCTGGAGACTGGCTAGGCCACTCTAGGACCTTGAGATGCTTCTTACGGAACCACTCCTTAGATGCCCTGGCTGTGTGTTTCGGGTCGTTGTCATGCTGGAAGACCCAGCCATGACCCATCTTCAATGCTCTTACTGAGGGAAGGAGGTTGTTTGCCAAGATCTCGCGATACATGGCCCCATCCATTCTCCCCTAAATACGGTGCAGTCGTCCTGTCCCCTTTGCAGAAAAGCATCCCCAAAGAATGATGTTTCCACCTCCATGCTTCACGGTTGGGATGGTGTTGTTGGGGTTGTACTCATCCTTTTTCTTCCTACAAACATGGTGAGTGGAGTTTAGACCATAAAGCGCCAACAGTTGTTGCCTTCTCACCAAGCTGCTTGCCTATTGTCCTGTAGCCCATCCCAGCCTTGTGCAGGTCTACAATTTTATCCCTGATGACCTTACACAGCTCTCTGGTCTTAACCATTGTGGAGAGTATTGGAGTTTGTTTGATTGAGTGCGTTGAAAGGTGTCTTTTATACAGGTAACAAGTTCAAAAAGGTGCAGTTAATACAGGTAATGAGTGGAGAACAGGAGGGCTTCTTAAAGAAAAACTAACAGGTCTGTGAGAGCTGGAATTCTTACTGGTTGGTAGGTGATCAAATACTATGTCATGCAATAAAAAGCAAATTAATTATTTAAAAATCATACAATGTGATATTCTGGATATTTGTTTTAGATTCCGTCTCTCACAGTTGAAGTGTACCTATGATGAGAATTACAGACCATTACATGCTTTGTAAGTAGGAAAACCTGCAAAATTGGCAGTGTATCAAATACTTGTTTTCCCCACTGTATATGTGCTGTTATGTAAAAAAATAATCAAATTATAAAAACAAAGGTATACAATTGCATATGAAAAAGAATGAAAAACAAAAATAAAATGTATATAAAACAAATTAAAACAGCTTAAAAATAATTGATAAAAAGTCTCTAAAGACCACTTTTCTAATGTCAATAGCTTCTTCATCCATTAGATGTTCATGCAGACTGATCCAAATGACAGGACCATAGTGGCTAAAAAATCTTGACCAGACATTGTGGGTATGGCTATTGGGACAACTAAAAGGCCAGTGCCAGAAGGTCTCAGGAACTGACCAGGCAATTATCTAAAAACTATGCCAGACATACACTCACCTAATGGATTATTAGGGACACCATACTAATACTGTGTTTGACCCCCTTTCGCCTTCAGAACTGCCTTAATTCTACTTGGCATTGATTCAACAAGGTGCTGAAAGCATTCTTTAGAAATGTTGGCCCATATTGATAGGATAGCATTTTGCAGTTGACAGAGATTTGTGGGATGCACATCCAGGGCACAAAGCTCCCGTTCCACCACATCCCAAAGATGCTCTATTGGGTTGAGATCTGGTGACTGTGGTGGCCATTTTAGTACAGTGAACTCATTGTCATGTTCAAGAAATCAATTTGAAACAATTCGAGCTTTGTGACATGGTGCATTATCCTGCTGCAAGTAGCCGTCAGAGGATGGGTACATGGTGGCCATAAAGGGATGGACATTTTCAGAAACAATGCTCAGGTAAGCTGTGGTATTTAAACGCCCAATTGGCACTAAAGGGCCTAAAGTGTGCCAAGAAAACATCCCCCAAAACCATTATACCACCACCACCAGCCTGCACAGTGGTAACAAGGCATGATGGATCCATGTTCTCATTCTGTTTATGCCAAATTCTTACTCTACCATTTGAATGTCTCAACAGAAATGGAGACTTATCAGACCAGGCAACATTTTTCCAGTCTTCAACTGTCTAATTTTGGTGTGCTCTTGCAAATTGTAGCCTCTTTTTCCTATTTGTAGTGGAGATGAGTGGTACCCGGTGGGGTCTTCTGTTGTTGTAGCCCATCCGAGGTTGTGCGTGTTGTGGCTTCACAAATACTTTGCTGCATACCTCGGTTGTAACGAGTGGTTTATTCAGTCAAAGTTGCCCTTCTATCAGCTTGAAGCAGTCAGCCCATTCTCCTCTGACCTCTAGCATCACCAAGGCATTTTTGCCCACAGGACTGCCGCATACTGGATGTTTTTCCGTTTTCACACCATTCTTTGTAAACCCTAGAAATGTTTGTGTGTGAAAATCCCAGTAACTGAGCAGATAGTGAAATACTCAGACCGGCCTGTCTGGCACCAACAACCATGCCACGCTCTAAATTGCATCACCTTTCTTTCCAATTCTGACATTCAGTTTGGAGTTCAGGAGATTGTCTTGACCCGGACCACCCCCCTAAATGCATTGAAGCAACTGCCATGTGATTGGTTGAGTAGATAATTGCATTAAGGAGAAATTGAACCGGTGTTCCTAATAATCCTTTAGGTGAGTGTATATTCAGGTGTTAGGCTAGGAAGTGCTTTAAAACTCAATAAACCAATTTCATACTTGACACAAAGTTTATTTATTTATTTATTTAACCTTTATTTAACCAGGTAAGTTGACTAAGAACAATTTCTTATTTACAGCAACGACCTGGGAGCAATTAGGGTAAAGTGTCTGGCCCAAGGACACAACGGCAGTTGGCTCAGTCGGGAATCGAACTGGCAACCTTCTGACTACAAGTCTGACTCCCTACCCACTGAGCCATCTGCGCCCACAAAGTGCAACAAAACAGTAAACAAATATACATTTTAATGAAATAACTATCCTGAAAACGTGAACTATCTAAAACATTGTCAAAAACATACGCACCCAAAAGCCACATATTTTCTGTTCATCCAGAGTGCGGGCTGTAGAGTAATGTAGAACTGAGAGCTGTTGCTATGGGGACCCTGGTTGGCCATTCCCAAGATGCCTCTCTTGCTGTGTGAGACTGCAAAGCTTTCATCTAGTAGATCCCAGAGGCACATGTTAGTTCATAGACCATTAACAGACATGATTAGACACACAGTAAAATACTTGATAGATTGCCATATGCACCTATTGCATGGTTTGCAATTATTTTATTACTAGTAAAGATGTATTTATGCAAGCATTTTAACGCACCTATATCAACATTGGTTATGTGTATGCAACTAATAAAGATATGAAACATTGGGAGATATCCAAACCTATGGGAGCATGTGCTGTTATGTAACACTGTCTATTTTAGGGTTTAAACATCCACCATACACACAGCTTTGAGCAGCAATTTTAAAAGAATATGTTCTGAAACTTCAAACATAAAGGTTTGTCAGTAAAATGGTACACAGAATTAGCTTGCCAGCATTCAACATATTTTTTGTGTGAGTTGTGTTCATGTTAAGAAATGTACAGAGCTTGATCTTCTACAGCCACCCCGAGGTAATGCTGTCTCCTTTGTCTCCTCTAGGTTCTGGAAATTGCAAGAGGTTATATTGTCCTAGCACTACCCCACCAGCACTTTAACCTTTTAGGGCAGCTACTGTGTTTAAATGATTGAGGCAAATGAAAGCTGGGCATGATTAGGATGCCATGATGGTATGATGGACTGATTGGAAATTGGTCCAGGACACTGGGGTAACACCCCTACTCTCATGAATAGTGTCATGGGATCTTTAGTGACCACAGAGTCAGGACACCTGTTTCAAATCACATCCAAATGACGGCACCGTACACAGATCAGATGTCCCCATTACTGCTCTAGAGCATTAGAGATGATCTTTAGACCACAGGGAAGAGTGCCCCCTACTTGCCCTCTAACACCACTGGTCTCCCATCCAGGGACCAACCAGGCCTGACCCTGCTTAGCTTTAGAAGTAAACAAGCAGTGGAATACAGGGTGCAATGGCTGCACCATCTGACTTCATGGCTGTCCCACTGTGTTGTGTGTTGTGCTTAATAGTGTCTGTGTGGGAAAATGCTATTCAAAAAGTGTCAGGGTTAGTAAAATGAACAGTGTCAACATAATGTATGTGACAGCCCTTGCATTATAACAGTAGCAGCTTAATCTGGAAGCCCTCTGATTGTACCTTCGAAGGTTGGACCATAGATTGACTCCCCCTCATCTCCTTTGCCTGAGGTGGAAATATCTGCAATAGGACAATACAACACTATGAAGTGATTGTGATGCATCAAGAAATCAATGTTGAGTATACAGTACATTGCCCTCCATATTTGTGCTTTACACTCAAGGCATATATAGGTTTGAGTCACAGCCCAGCAGCTCAGACTTGTCTGTGCCCTTCCTCTCTGTCTCTCCCTACCTGTCTGTGCCCTTCCTCTCTGTCTCTCCCTACCTGTCTGTGCCCTTCCTCTCTGTCTCTCCCTACCTGTCTGTGCCCTTCCTCTCTGTCTCTCCCTACCTGTCTGTGCCCTTCCTCTCTGTCTCTCCCTACCTGTCTGTGCCCTTCCTCTCTGTCTCTCCCTACCTGTCTCCCTGGCTTCTGTTTCCTCATGTCTTGTGAAATAAAAGTTACAAATAAAGATACCCCCAAAAGATAAATAAAGTTGAATATGAGGCAAGAGAACAGACTGTCTGTCGGTCTTCACTATGTTTTACGAACTAAGAATAACAGCACTTTCAGAGTTTCATTCCCCGTGTTTTCTGTAAGCATACAAAAGAGCAAAAAAATGTGATTTTACTGTCCCAATAATTTTGGGGAGCACTGTAGTTTTCTATCTCCTCTCATCAATGTTGGCCTGCAAAGATGAATTTTACAATCCTGAATGCTGATTGGCTGTTAGCCCTGGTATATGAGGACATAAGCCACGAGAACGACATCACATCATTGTTTACTTTGCCTATGAACAGCTCTTAGCCTTGGTATATTGGATATATACCACACCACCTTGTGTCTTGTAGCTTGTATACACCCCACTACAGCACTGGGTAAATCCTAGTGTACCTCCACCCTGTATCCAGCCATTGGGTACCACCCGATGGAACACAGAACCCTTGTAAGACAGCAGTAGGCCACTCTGTGACATGCCCGCTTCCCCTGTACCGAGAGCTTGGAAGTTTCTACACGTCTTTGGACACAGGTCTGTAAACAGCTGGATAGAGAGAAAACATGGCTGTTAATGAAGCTCTGGGCAAACTTCTTCACCCATTTAGAAACAATCAGATCACAAGTCATACTTTTATAAACATTATACCAGCCAAAATTCTCTGACACAAATTTAGCATTGCAATGCAAGCAGTGACAATGTGTGAGAGGCTTACCTCAAACAGTAATCGCCCAACCGATTTCCCTTGTATCAAAATGTCCATGTAAACAAACGTGTGCTGTGGTGGAACAGAGACAGGATGTAATGCTGTATGTATATTACTGTTGTACTGTTAAGGTTATCAAAGATAACACAGTAGGTCTAAAGCTTTTATGGCATTACCAAAATAGTAATTGCTAGCTAGCGAGATCCAATCACAATATTGGTGCATCGATGATGAAAAACCTAATTTTTGAACGGTACATTTTTAATAACAAAATTTGCCCTGCAATTTGTTCAAACACCTTTTTTAGATGTGTCACCAGGATCTTTAAAAAAACGTATTCTTGTTTTTGGAACCAATAAACTAGTAAGTTACATAAGATTTTGACATTAGCTGTCATTATTTCAGCTGTCTACTCCAGAATATTGGAGTTAAAATTAAATAGTAAATATGAACTCCAAGCAGGGCCAGTTCTAGCTGGGGTCAAACACGGTTCGCCTGGCAACACTATATTATGCCAGCAACACAAACTTAGTTTTTTATTTTCAAAATAATAGCGCTTGTATTGTAATTATTCATTACAATAATTATTGGTAAATCATTGCATAGATAGGTCCATGTTCATGTGTTGCTAAAGTTTGTCTATTGTTGGATAAAACCAACGCTATTGAATGTCTTTCAAATGTAATCCTGTTTCCACATGATACACTGACAATAAATTCTATCAAATTCAGTGTACAACTTATTTGTTATGGTTTTTAAAGAAAAGTTGTTATTGAAAACATGTTAAATGTTTTTTTTGCAATCACATACTTATTGTTACTTTACACACAATGTAATTGAATGTGGTTACAATTCATTAGCTTGGTAATGAATTAACAATGAATATTGCAATTAATTAAAACGAGTGCTATTATTCAGAAAAATCTGAGTTTGTGTTGCCGGCATAATATAGTGTTGCCAGGTGAACAGATTTTGCCCCCAGCTAGAACCAGCCCTGCAAAGTGCAGAGTTTCGGCTAAAATGTATGGGTGTTTACATCTAAATTGGGTAAACCGAATAGGAATTACAGCACCTTTTCTATGTGATTGCACAACTGTCTGCTCAGATGGTCCATTGCCAGATGTGTGTCATTCCCTCATTTGATTATTTACAAGTAGGGGTTCAGGTGGCGTAGTGGGCAAGGTCGCTGCATTGCATCACAGTCTACATCATGATAGTTAGGTGTTCGAGCCTGACTGTGGGTTCTCTGACATTCCCCAGGACTCCTGAATGAGGCAGTGCAAATTGGCATAGCGTTGCCCAGGGATTTGGGTTAGATAAATCAGAAGTACTGCAGAAGTATAGTCTGTGAATGTAATCATCCCGTACATGATCCAATTGAAGGCTTCCCGTGTTGGGTGAACAGTGCGAAAGAATTGGCAGCTGGGCGACATGTGGTTGAATGAACCAGGAGCGCGCCCTTTGCCATCCCACAGATCTTCTTTAATTTTGTATCATTATTAAACACTATTTATTTTGTCTCATTACCCTTCGTGTTTGTCTCAGCTCCTTCTCAAAACACCATGGATTATTACATATACAGCATGGAATAATGATGCCCTACACTATGCAGTGCTTTGTAAAAAAAGCTAGAACTAAAATTAGTAAATTATATTAAATACAGGTGGCATACAGAGCCATAATTATGACAATTGTGACCCACCTAGATTTAGGCTTTAGATTTTGGTAAAAAAAAGGAAATACATCTCAATTTTTTTCATGTAACTCAAGGCTGTTGTCTTTATAAACGTGATGACTTTGAGACCTAATTTCTCCATTTAATTTTTTGCATACAATGTCTCTTCAATTTATTTCTACCTATACTTTTAAAATGATACCATAGGCCACATTTTAAAAAATCTCAATGGAGAAACTTTTGCGTTTTAAATGTGTCAAAAACAGACCTACTTGGAGAGCTAATGTCTCAAGCTGTATAATAGGTAGTCACCATTTACATTCTGCAATAAAGTGTAAGACATAAAGTTTATTTGCATCTATGAACACTACTCTACCATAAGCCAAATGTTTTAAATTCCAGTAAGTACACAATGTCAGTAATTCATCTTTTACATTTCACTCTGTAACTTAGTATTGTTGCTTGACCACTGGTAAACAACAAAGACAAAAAAGAAAAAAGTTTAAAAAAGACACCTAGCCTAGCTTCAGGCATTTTTACTAGGCTCAGTAAAGTACATTTTTTTGTATTATAGAAAACAAACAGTTTATTTATCCTGCTAAAATGAAAGTTTACATATTCAAGATGCAATTAGTTTAAAAAAGTGCAATTTGCTCTACTGTAAAGTTACGGGGTGTGACTTAAATGTAAATTTAGGTGGCCGGTCACAAATGTGTCACTGTCAAAACATTTTTGGACCTGACAGAGATCAGATGCCAGTTAAAATCAATCTCTTTTCATCGTACTCCACTATCCGGCCACTGACCAAGTGATGCTTCAGAAGTATACATCCGGTAGCCTATCAGGCTCCTTGTCGATCTGTGGCGTTACTTTTGTTTAAAGCCAAGGGGCTTGCTATAGTAATGATACACAATCCTTATGTTTCATGGTTATTAGCAGTGGTTTCTAAACCTCTCCTCAGGTATCCACAAACGGTATACATGGACTAGTACACCAGATTCACTAATCAAATACTTTTTGATTAGGAGACAAGTTTATTCAGACTTGCTAGCTCAGGGGTAATTCAAAAACATGGATTAGCTGGGGGTACTTGAGGATAGGTTTGGGAACCAGTGGTCTGTGATGTGTTACTAGACTTACTCCGGTGCTGCTGAGGTGTTTAGAATAGTAGTCATTAGCAAGGGCACGGTATAGTGCCTGTGGACGTACAAAAGTGAACTTCCACTGCTTTTCAGCCCAGCTGGTCAGGTCTTTCTCATTGCCAAGTAAACAACCATTCAAGAAACACATCAGGTTGCTGGAGAACTGCCACACCTCCCCCTTCAGCTCCTGGGTTGTAAAATGTTAAAGGTTGCAATTTATAATGATTGGGACCTAATGCACAGCTCAGTCATTGATGTGGTGACAAAATACTGTAGTTTACAATATTAGAAATTACATAGCTAGTCCCTTGTCTGAGTCTATTTTTCATGACATTAACAAAAACCAAAATAATAAATTGTAATTTGTATAATAGTCAGCAGTATGACCCACCCTTTTCTTATTGGTTAGGTATACATCCCAGTCACATTCGAGCAACGGACAAATTGTTGGGTCCAAAAACGAGGGGGAAAACTTCTGTTTGAGGCCCTGTGTTGACAGAAAGATTTTGTCAGACAAGTCGTGATGCTCACCGTGCTACTGATGTTGTACGATGTTGTACGATGGATCTAGATTATTCTTCCAGAGCCTGCTAAACGACAAATATATAGCTACAGTAGTTAGCTAAATACTGAATTGAATCGACTGTTATCAGAAATACAATGTTAATTTGACAGCTACACAATATTTCCACTGACTGTAGTTTGTGTATTTAAGTTACCTCAGCAATGCTTTTAGCAATTTGAAAATGGTGTTCTTTCATTAATCCCACGATTTCCAGGTGGAATGTCGATGTCATGATGGATTATTTTTGCCGTCCTTTTTTCAGACTAGAAGACTTGATAAACAACATTGTCTCTATGGTAACAGTTGCGCTGTAATTACGATTTCGTCGCATTTTGTTTACGCTACAGCAGGTTTTATTATATTACATTTTTACTACCAATCTCTGCAGTCAGAGAAAATTAGACTTGTCATGAAAATTATAACTAATATAATATTCTACCAATAAATAAAGTGCTATTCGAGTTTTGTGTATGCAATGGAACCTTTTTGAAAGAGCTAGAAAAAAATCATACTTTTACTAATCTGTAAACACGTAGACGTGGCAGACAGTAGTACCCTAGTATTTTAATAAAATAAAGCACCCTTCGCCATGAAAAGTGTTGAAAAAGGAATTTGTCTGTTTTTTTTAACAAAACAGCTGTGAAAAGGTCTGATGAATACTTGCTTTTTCTAAAATGGCAAGGAAAATATATGATACTCCTTAAAGTTACATGAAATAATTGTACTGTAATGATACCTCAAGCAGACATTTCTCTTTTAATTATTAGCAAGTGTTTTTTTAATCACATAATCAATCATTCGGCTGGTTTGAATGGAGAAAAGTACTCACTCTGTTGTTTTGTGCCCATGTGTGTATCACACTGAAAATGGAAAAGAGAAGGAAAACCAGAGTTGTCTGAACAACTAAAAAAGAAGCTTAGAATCAACATAAATGCTACAAGTTCCTGTGACCATTTTTGCCAATAGTAATTTCACATATCATGCTCGGTATTCCTGGAATGAGTGCCAGAGAAACCTTAAGGTAGATGTCTTCCTATTGGAAAAATTAAAACAATTTTAAATGAACTTATTTTTGAAGACAATTGCTTTTTGTAACTGTATTTGTAAGTGTGTATTTGTGTTTACGTGTACAGGACTCAGCTGTAAAAGAGACCTCAGTCTCAGACTGATTATCTGTATAAATAAAGGTTAAATCAATATTATTAAGAAGTTTAACGCCCATGGGAATGTAGCCAACATTGTCTCCAAACACTGTGAAACAAAATATTTGTCTTTGTCATTTGTATTTGTTTTACTATTTGAGTAAGTAAATAGTGACGTTACATTAAAATGTAAAGTTAACTTTTGTCAATTTCTACTTAGTTCAGAGAAAACCTTTAAAGTTAAAGACTACCAATACTTTTGGCCATGCCTGCCTTTTTACACGTTTATGTGAAATAAGTAAATCAACAGAAATTATTCTCTAATGTTCTCCCCTTCTGGGATCATCATCTACCCAAACAGAGAGTGTTTACAGAAATGTTTACATTTCTGTGATACATTACAAAACAGACAAGCACAAATAGACGAGGAAAAAAATCATTGTTTGGTAAAACTTACTTGGCAAGTAATCTCTTTCTGATTATGATTTAAACAATGTATTTTAGAAAACACAAATACTGTAGCATAACTGATGAATGTTTAATAAATGCATAGAAAGACCACTTTGACTACCAAATGCTAAAAGAAATGTATTTGCTATTTGTAGAAATTGAGTGACTACAGAAATACTCTTTCTTTGAGTAACCAGCTTTCAAAAGCTTTAGAACATGTATTTCAGGAAATTAAAAAATAATATATCAAAAACAAAATTTAGAAAAAGCAGTTGGGACAATGATTTAATATATTATGCAGTGCATATTTTTCCATTTGAACAATAATTGCAATCATGACTTCATGAGTTGTGTTTCCACAGTGTTTTCCAATGGGCATGTGCCGTTCCAATTTTTTACCAAATGTTCATTGGTTAAGGCTGTGCTTTTGTGTGCATTAAGGCACTGCAGAGTGTAGGAAAACATCACATATACATCAGTTTCTGATTTTTTAAAAATAAAAACAATAGTTTTTATAGCGTTTGTAAGCTGGACACTGGAGAGACAAAGTAGTTCTGTTGGTATGGCTCAAATTCAACAAGCTATAAAGAAACATTTTGTAGCAGTTGAACTATTGTCATAGCATATTAAAAGGACTACAATTCAAATTAAAACTCTGACATAGCAACAGTTGAACACAGATAACATATCAGAAGTCGAGAGGCACTATAGCACCCTAGCAGCACCTGTGGACTCGCCAAAGGCCAGAAATCTGTGCAGCTTAAATTCAAAGTCTATAGGCTGCTCCATAGGAGGTCTGTAGTTCCTAGTCATAGTGGAGCCCAGGTAGGTGATGAGCTCACAATTCTCCTCAAAGGACGCCAGTTGTTTCTTGTACTTGTGGCGAATGTACTTCGAGTTCCTGGGGTTGAAGGCTATGGAACATAGAAGATCATGCAAATTCACTTAATAATGAAAGCACAACAGACATAAACCTTAATCCTTTGGACAACAATGATGGTTTGACCCAATGACGAGTATGTGAGCTTGGTTGTGTGAAGAGCCCTATTTTAGTATACCTTTCAAATAAAATGCCACATATTGGAGAGCTGATGTCTTCACACTGAGGTAAGGAAACTTTGGTTTGAGACACCCAACGGCTGTCAGAGCTTTGATGACTGATCTCGCCACACCCTGTCACGGAAGTGAAAACCTCTATAGGTTACATACATAAAGCAACATGAATTATAGCAGGGCTGCTCAATCCTGTTCCTGGATATCTACTGTCCTGTAGAATTGAGCAGCTCTACAATATACCATAGTTTACATGCACACTAATATTATAGTATTTACATCCAGGCTTCCTGGTGAGTTTGAGCCTCATGCTCACCTGTTCCATGTAGCCCAGCAGGGGCAAGGAGGTGAGCTGCAAAGGTTCACTCATAGGAGGCAGTTTATTGGGGAGCTTCTGGTTCGAATACATCTCAGGTGACCTAAGGGAAAGAATTTGGGTTAAAGAGTTCCTCCTACCAAAGTCTGATTTACGATCACACCAGGGTGCATAATATTGAATAGGCCAGTGCTGACCTGAGGAACATGTCCTGTTTCTGTTTGTTCTCGAAAATGTAGATGCGTTCTTGGTATTCCACAGCATGCTCAATATTTCCACGAACAAGGGCCTCATACCTAAGATGATGAAATAGAATGAACTATGTGCCTATTTCAAGCAGTCTGTTTGGTAGGTGAGTTGACTGCAGCAGGTTCTTCAGCAAAAATGTATTAGATGTTTGCTCAAATCAAATTTTACCTTCAACACATTCATGTAAAGTATAACAGATGCTTCAGTATTGTCTCTCATACATATACAGTACACACACATACACACAAAAAACACACACACACGCACGCACACGCGCACACACGCAAACACACACACGCGCGCGCACACACACACGCACACACATGCACACCCAAGCACACACACACAAAATTGGGATACATTTTTGGAATAAGTTCAGTATGTTACATGTGTTTTGATAGACATTGATACCTTTATTTAGCACGGTGGCATTACATTGATAAGAAATTGTGAAAACACGATTAATTACAGATGAGCTAAAAGACTCTCACACAAAGACCACTTTTTCAGCAGCCATTATTTCAGTGACTAAATGATCTAGTCTTTTAGGTAATCTTTAATAAACTATGTATTGATGATCATTTCTTAACTTTGTTATGACAACTTGGTGAATTAAAGTAACACATGAAAATTCCTGGATTATTCCAAGCGTTTGCACTTTAATGTATACACTCACCGGCCACTTCATTAAATACACCTGTTCAAATGCTCGTTAATGCAAAAAATAAGCAGCCAATCACGTGGCAGCTAGTCAATGCATTTTAGGCATGTAGGCATGGTCAAGATGATCTGCTGAAGATCAAACCAAGCATCAGAATGGGTAAGAAAGTTGATTTTGAACATGTCATGTTTGTTGGTGCAAAACGGGCTGGTTTGAGTAGTTCAGTAAGTGCTGATCTACTGGGCTTTTCCCACAAAACTGAGGCTATGATTTGCCCAGGCCTACCAACAGTTGGAGAATAGAAGATTGCCTGGTGTGATAAGTTTCAATTTCTGCTGCGACATTCAGATGTTAAGCTGGATTCACACCAGGTCCGGCTAACTGGTTGCATTGCGGCAGAAGTCCATTCATTTCCATAGGAAGCAATGTGCACTGCTGCGGCAAATCTACCGGAAATGGCAAAATGTGGATGCGGTGCGGCGGGTGTGTCGCAAGAGTTGAAATAATCCAACTTTTGCGGTGCTTTGCCATACGGTGCCAGAACCAGAAGTTGATTTACCTCAGAGAAAGAGCTAATATGTCGCTTTCATATATGGGTGTGTGAGATTGCAAGACAAGCTTTGACAGCTCAGTAGATAGTTTTCGTATTGTCAATTAATACTAAACTGAAAACAGCTCCTGCCAGTCGCCTTGCTGGAGATGGACAGTTGTATGAAATGTTGCCCACCATCTCGTAGATGCGGAAGATTGATTACGATGTTGATTGCAGTGAACAAGTGTGTCTGCATTACGATGCTGTACGGGGATTTTTTGCCGTGTCTCGTGTGAATCCAGCTTTTGGGTGAGAATGTGGTGTAAACAACATGAAAGCATTGATCCATCCTCCCTTGCATCAATGGTTCAGGCTGGTGGTGGAGAAATGGTGTTGGAAATATTTTCTTGATCCACATACTGTTCACTGTATGGCCTCCACAGTCACAATATCTCAATCCAATTGAGCACCTTTGGGATGTGGTGGAACAAGAGATTCGCATCATGGATGTGGAGCCGACAAATAGGCAGAAACTGCATGATGCAATAATGTCAATATGGACCATAATCTCTGAGGAATGTTTCCAGCACCTTGTTGAATCTATTCCACAGTTCTGGAGGCAAAAGCGGGTCCAAATTGGCAATAGCAAAGTGTACATAATGAAGTGACCGGGGAGTGTACACTATATGGTGCCTTGGAACGGTATTTCATTTCTTCTTCATCTGGCTTTATACTCTATCCATGGGCTTTGGAACAGACATAAATAAGATGTGCCCTCCTCCATTTCCCCTCAATTTATACCCTTGGGGAATATCGTGGCCACCTTGAGGCCATCCAGGGAACTGTTCAACTTAAGCCTGTAAGGCCTCATTTCTGGTTGAGTGGTCAAGTGTACAACTCTGTTCACTCTCAGCGATGAAACGCCCTACAAATCCATTTGTTATGATTCTATGTAAAATCTTTAAACATAAAACCAGCAACAACAAAAAAATTGCAACGTCAACATAAAAAATATGAAAAGTATTTGTTAGCTTGATGAGCTAATTGTAAAGTTAATAGCAAACAAGTGATTCTTTGTCGTATGTTTTAATTTATTTTGATGTGACAGCCCTTCAATGATGTGCGGTCTGTCAATTTAATTGTTACTGCCTACACACGATCTAATACCTCTGCCTCCCATCCAGGAACGTAACGGGGCAGTAGCCCTTCAGTTCCACCTGCTGGGGGAACCTGGCCTTCACCTGGCTGGCCGTCAACTTTTTGGGCAGCATGTTGGGTGGTGGGAGAGTATGAGGACAGCCAGGGATCACAAACTGCTCTGGAGTTTCCAGGAACAGCTGGTGTAGAAAGGGAGACATGTAAAACACAAAGCTCAAGACATGTTAACTGTATTGGTTTTAGTCAACACACCAAAATCTGAACCTAATCAGCAGATATGAGATCTACAGTACCTTCAGGTGCTCCCGAGAGCACATCTTGTAGTAGTGTCCCCTAAACTCAGCAGCCAGCTCCAGGGATGTAGTGACAGAGCTGTCAACTAAGTGGCGATGGAGGGCAAGGCTGACAGGGCAGTACAGGCCAAACTCACCCAGCCTAGACTGCAGCTCCACTGGGGTAATGCACAACCTCTCAATGCTGGCCGCATGGCCTGCGGAGTCATTAAATAATGTAACAATTAGCCAAGTTCAAATGATTTTCATGTAATCTATTTTCTCTAAAACAGTAGTTCCCAAACATCTTCTTTAAGACGCAATTTGTGATTAACAAAATCATTTTTAAACTTCCCATATGGTGCTGGGTGTTTAATATGTTGTGCATAATTTATAATGAAAAAACTTACACGACAGCTGACGGCTTAGACTGTGGCAGAGGACCATTAGTGTCTTGATGAACTAATTTGGTGTTCTCTGCTTATTCTAGGACAATTGAACTCATCACCCAAATCAACAGTATGGTTAAATCCCACACACTGTCTATCATTCAATCATTAGTAGCTTTATATAGTCCTAGGGTTTTGTGCTGTTCTTTGTCTGTGATTGTTTCCCTGTAAGTTCTAGGCTGTTGGAATGTTCATTTCATTTACATGTCATTGCGAGCATTTATATCAGTTGTCAGTATTTAAGATTAGTTATTTGCATTTTTCGCCAAGGGTAATGCGCCGAATTAGTGCACCTTTGTTTTCTGTTAAAGTATTTTGGTTTGTTCCTGTTCCTTTTTGATCTGCCTGAGTACTCATTAAATACTTCGCTATGGATTACCGCTTCTGCCTCCTACCTAACCCAGACACTTACATGACATTTTGAGACCCTTTTTATTACATGTACAACCCAGAGCCAAAAATCATAGACTGTATTTTTAAATAGTCCAGTCCAACAATATACAGTGCATCCGGAAAGTATTCAAAGCACTTCACTTTTTCTACATTTTGTTATTTATTCCTTATTTCCCTCAATTCTACGAACAATACCCCATAATGCATTCATCTTTCCCTCAATACTGATTCGTCTCCTAGTTCCTGCCACTGAAAAACATGCCCAAAGCATGATGCTGCCACCACCATGCTTCACTGTAGTGATGGTATTGGCCAGGTGATAATCAATGCCTGGTTTCCTTCAGACATGACACTTGCCATTCAGGCCAAAGAGTTTAATCTTTGTTTCATCAGACCAGAGAATTTTGTTTCTCATGGTCTGAGAGTCCTTCAGGTGCCTTTTGGCAAACTCCAGGTGAACTCTCATGTGCCTTTTACTGAGGAGTGGGTTCTGTCTGTTCACTCTTCCATACAGGCCTGATTGGTGGAGTGCTGCAGAGATGGTTGTTCTTCTGGAACGTTCTCCTCTCTCCATAGAGAAAGGCTGGAGCTCTGTCAGAGTGACCATCGGGTTCTTGGTCACCCCTAGGACTAAGGCCCTTCTCCTCCGATCGCTAAGTTTGGCCGAGTGGCCAGCTCTAGGAAGAGTCTTGGTGGTTCCAAACTTCTTCCGATTTAGGATCATGGAGGCCAATGTGCTCACTGGGACCTTCAATGCTGCGGATATTTATCAGTACCCTTCCCCTGATCTGTGCCTCAATTTAATCCTGTCTCTGAGGTCTTCTTGGACTTCATGGCTTGGTTTGTGCTCTAACATGTAATGTTAACTGAGGGACCTTATATAGACAGGTGTATGCCTTTCCATATCATGTCCAATCAACTGAATATACCCCAGGTGGACTCCAATCAGGAAACATCTCAAGGATGATCAGTGGAAACAGGAGGCACCTGAGCTCACAGCCTTTGCCATGCTCAGTGTCATGGCAAAGGCTGTGAATACTTATGTACATGTGCTTTTGTCATGTTTTATTTTTTGTTTTAATACATTTGCTATGATTTCAAACACACTTATTTCACATTGTCATTATGGGGTATTGTATGTAGAATTATGAGTGAAATAATTAATTTGATCAATTTTGGAATAAGGGTATAACATAACAAAATGTGGAAAAGTGGAGCGCTGTGAATACTTTCCGAATGCACTGAACTAGCTGAGCTTATAGAGAGCAGTGATGGGCATTCAAGGCTTCATTACTGTTCTTCAAGCAGCAGGATAGAGCTGTCAACACAGAATTTACTTTGCATAATAAAAGCTGTCACTGATATATGATACATTGCAATGCATTTCAAAAATGTAATGATGGGCATTCAAGACTTAATTTCCTTCATTTTAGCAGCAATATATTGAGTTTGCAGCAGTTATATTTATTATTTCCAAATAAAAGTAATTTTTGAAATGCATTGCAATGTGTCAAATATCAGTGACTGCTTTTATTTTACAAAGGAATTTCTGAGTTTGTGTTGACGGCTTGATCTTGCTGCTTGAAGAACAGTAGTGAACCTCAAATGCCTATCACAAATAAAGAGCGTTTTCATAATTTGGTAACTATTTAAACATAGGATAGTTCTGGGAGACATCCACTATCGCAAGAGGACTGCTTTTGATAAGAGATGTTTCAGAACTACTGCTCTGGATGATCTGTTCTCCATTTTGGACCTGGGACCCAAATTAGTGCATTTAAAGTGTTTGTCCAAGCATCACACAGCTACTACATATAATCAGCTCATTTTCGGGGTTTGAGAATTGGAATCAGCTGTGTTGTGGCATGGTAAAAGCAAAAAATGTGTAACCCTTTGGGTCTCCGGGACAATGATTCCTTCTCTAGATAATTTACATTACCAGTCCGTATTCTCTGCAGGTAGGTTTGTATGTGTTTTAGGCTCAAGCAGGCCTCATCCAGGACTTTGTTCCAGACCCACCACTTGGAGTTGTTTCCATCCACAGAGACCCAGTTCTGGTACTGCTGCTGGTAATGTTCTCTCACTGGCTCAACCTCACGCTTGAAGTTGGAATTACGGATGTTTAGGATCTGGGGGCTGTCGTGCAGTAGGTAGTGCCTGCCATAGGAAATTGTGAGTTACTACTCACCCCCCAAAAGAATATAAATAAGACATATTGTCAGGATTTTGAGAAATGAAGAGTCAAATGTGTGCTCAAAGGATTTTGATATTTTCTTGTGTTTTCTAAAGACATACAGGGATCCAGAATAGTCAGACATCGGAACAGGCAGAGTGTTCAACCAATGACTCCAAAACAGTTTGTTTATATACAGTATATACATATACATACACACAGTCTTGCAGGCTTTCCAACGTGGGCATCCATGTCTTATAAAGATTACTCCAATCTCAGGAATCTCAGTGATAATAAATGAAACACTTTAGTGTATAGTAGCTTGGTAACACAGGAACACTAGACCAAAACAGGTACTTAGTTAGATCCTTCCAAACCATAAGCCCCGATTTGTCATCACTCCTTCACATGTGAAAAAGCCCAAATAATTATTCCTTCACCCATACTCGAAAAGGTACTCTTTAACAATGAATTGTCAATATACATCAGGAACCTTAGGATGAATATGAAAGAACATATACATATATCAACCTTTTCACGTAACAGAGAAATTGCCCATCACTGCAAACATGTCTACATCCCACTTATATAACAAAGATAATGAGTCTATACAGAACAGGTGCTTCACTCCTCCAGGTATTCATAATTGTGCTTCTTCCTGCTTGTCCATAGTGTGAAGGCACTCTCATTCTAAAACTCCAGTGAGTCAGACGTGTGGTGCGGAGGCAACCCCGAAGCCGATGTGACACATATGTAAATGTCCCAGGTCATCGGTTGTGTAAATCTAGTAACGTGCACATTCAAATGAACGTGGAATTGCAGGTAAAATCCACGTTTATTGATTTCATATCATTCCAGTGCATCAGTCTTATTTCCAGACACTTCCATCCAATTTGCTGAGGACTGTTGCTTTAAATGAGGCCATGGGCTTTTGCCCAAATTTGACATTGCCAAACCTTTGCTGAATTTCACCCACTAAACGTGCCCCGTATGTCATGTGCGTCGCTGCAGTGCCCCGCAGTGATATTACACAGTAAGTTTAAACAATGACAAAATAAAGCTCGCTTTGTTAAGGCCACAAGGACAACGTGGAGAGCAAAGTATGCACTATGGCCAATAGAACCTGGGGATGAGGTTGCCAGTACATAGACATTTTTAACTCTAAAGACGGGCCCTCAAGTGTGGCCCCTCTTACCTGTTGGGTTCCATCTTGTCGGTGAAGCCTCTCTTCAACACCTCCACGGTGTCCAGCTGCAGCTCCACCACACGCATAGGTATGATGCTCCGTGCCTCCATCAGTTCAGCCTGTCTGCGCGTCATTGGGTAACCATCTAACACATACCTGAGCGAGAGGGTCACTTTCGGTCAGCTCAACACAACATTTTCAGCTTAATATTAGCCATTTTTATTACAATGGCTTTCAGTGTTATATCAACGTTTGAAATGAAGCCAGACACTGCCTCTTAATATCCAATTTAATTTCCGTCCATGTTCTTACCCTCTGGTGCTGCACACTGGGTTCATGAGTGCTACCTCCAGGCTTTGGATAGACAGTTTGTCTGACACTGTGTGGCCCTGGGAAAGCTGCTTCATCATCTCGGTGGCCAGCTCTGTGTTCCCCTGGCTGGCCAGCACCATCCGCATCGCATCCCCGATGGACAAGCGTGCCAGGCCGTACTCACTGGCAAACCTCCTGGCCACTGAGCAGCACAGAAAGAGATGGGTGTTTTCTCTGTTAGGTTGAGATGCTGGAACAGCTGAACTGGTAGAACGGGACTAAGAATTTTGATTTAGAGAGAATTACATCACAATCCATTAAGAAGTTACAGTAAAGCAAGCTTAGCTGGATAATGAAAATAATCATAATAAATGAATGGGTAACTTGCACATCTGTGAGTGCACCATTAATGCAGAAAGACAATTACACATTTTGGAGCAACATACGGTACGCTGCTCCAAACATCGTCTTTTTCAGGGACTACCCTGCAACGCCAAACCATATTCTGCCTGGATTACAAGCGCATGGTTCTGTAAGCAGAGAATGCGGGTGCTAGCATGATCTGCCTGCCGTCCTGACCTGTCTCCGAGTGAGAATGTTTGCTGCATTATGAAGCAGAATATAAGGTCCCGTACATTCGCGCAGCGGAGGACATGCATAATGGTTGAATGGGGGAAAGTTCCACTTGCTACATCATCAGATTTGAAATAAGTGTATATATATTTTTTCAAATCACAATGTGTTCATGTGTTTTCAATATAGTACAGCGTGAATAGAATTTTCTCTGTTAATTTCTTTACATTTTCTATACTGTCCCATATTTTTGGAATTGTGGTTGTACAACGGTTAAAAGGTGCCTGGGGAAAGAACTTCGCAATGGCTTATTGACCATATTAATACTATCAACTGGTTACCACGATAATTACATTTGGAAAAAGTAAAAAATATTTATTTAATTGAACATATTTCAGAATTAAAGCTGCGCTGAGCACTCCAGCAGTAGGCCTCAGCAGCTGACCTGTGGTTTTGCCTGATTTAGGGGGTCCGATAATGGCCACTCTGATGGGCAGGGAGGGGTAGGGTTTGGGCTGCTTCAGGTACTTGATGGGGTTGAGGAGGAAGGTGTTCATTGTCTCCTTGGAGGTGAAGAAGTAGATGAACTGGTGGAACAGCACTGGGTAGGTGAGGTTCAGAGGATCCTGAGGAGGCTGGACCAGGTCTCCTTCTGCCAACTATAAGACAAACACATCTGCTATCAGCTACATTGGAACTTCTGCTAACAAACTCAATGTTAGTGGAGGGTGGATCCTTGTCACGTCTCAAGAACTGGCAAAGAGTTGAAGAATGTAAGTCAAAATCACATAACCAGACTCAATAGAAAGATTGAAAAACTTTAAATGTCAGATTTATATTTTTTACTATTAAACCTGGCAAGGACCTACTCTCATTTGCAGCAACTACCTGGGCGGAATGTTCTGGTGGGTGGGAGCAATTAGGGTTAACTTCTCTGCTCATGGACAGAAGGAAACTGTTTTCACAGTGGCTTTGGGGATTGGACTGGGGGCCTTTCGGACACCAGTCAGACACCAGCTTTAACCACTAGGTCACCTTGCCACCCCTAGATATCTGTGTGTGTGTGTTTGTGTATACATGTGTCTGTTCATGGAGACCTTGACAGGGTCCCAGATTCCAAAGGAGCTGTTGTACTTGTACGAGTGGAAGAGCAGCTTTTGGGCGATAGTGTAGCTAAGGGGAAGGCCCTTGTGGAAAAGAGCCTCTCTGTTGGTCACCAGGGGCTGGACCTTCCGTAGCAGCTGGGAGCGTATGGTCCTGGGCTTACGGCCTGCCTTGATCATCAGAATGGGGATCTGGTTGTCATTCAAGAGGTCCTTGATAAGAAAACACAACAAAAAAGCACATTACCACTATGGGTATTACACAAGTTCTAAAAAGAAAGCAAAGGTGCAGAGCATGAGTAATGCCATGAATAATTACAGAGAGGACAAAAATGTTGTTTTTAAATTATAACACCTGATTATTAAGATATAGTCATAATGCTGGTATTAATCAACCAGTCATTAATTTGATTATGATTACACAGTGTGTGTCCCTGTACCATCATCTCGTTGAGGAGAGCGTTATCCTTCTCAAAGCGCTCCTCGATCTCCATCTCTAACCTCCCCTCGGCGGCCTCATCCGCCTCTTCGTTGACTTCCTCATCCTCCTCGTTCGGGGGAAACTCCTCCATCAACATGTCCTCGATTTCCTCCATCCCCTTCAGCTCCTGGTCCGACTCCTCCTGGTCCTCATCCGATTCCTCCTGGTCCGCATCCTCATCCTTGGCCTGTCACGCGTATTAGGGACAAATTATATCATATGTGACACATTCCTAAAGTAATATGGCACATACCCACATCTTCCCAAATCAGTCAGGAAAAACTTGGGTACTACCTGGCCAGTTGGTTGCCTTGTGCTGTGATCTGCCAAAAGCTCTGCCCTCCTTTGGCTAATAGCCTTCTCCTGCAGTGATAAAGACAGAAAAAATGTGGAGGCAGCGCATAGAGTGGAACAACTGCTACAGCGCTGCCCAGGGTGGATGGGTGGGTAAAACCTAAGGAGAGAGCTCAAAGAGCATCAGGTTGGATTGGAACCCATGCTGCCATAGTACATGTTCACCAGAGGCAATGGTAAAAAATACTGGACCACCTTAAGCCAGCCTTCTAAGCCACTTCTGAGCCGCTCTGCCCGCTTTCACCTCCACATGCGACCTTGTCCTGAAGTCCTAGCCATCTGCTCTGTCGACCACTCACCCGTAATTTGTGGTGAAGCTCTCTGGCTTGTTTCATCTGTTCTCTCCTGTGGTTGCGACGCTCCCTCCAGTTGGCCAGACGGGTGGGCAGCAGGCGTTGCACAACGTCTCTTGCATCCACCTCCATGACCACGGCGGCATCCGGGTACAGCCGGCGTTCCACCGTGAACGTCACCTCTTCTGGGTTCTGGGGGAAACCCTCCAGGATGAATCCTTTAGACCTGGTTTAGGGAGAACATTGGAGGAAATCAGAGGGAGGTGAAGCAAATCAGACAACCCGAGGAAGTCGGGGAGACGAGTGCCTGTGCGCTAATCTGTGTGTGTGGTTGTGTTAGTGAAGTGTTGGCCACAATACCTATAGGGCTCCTGGTCCCAGAACTTTAGCAGCAACATCTCCATGATCTCCTGAGGCAGAGGGACTCCACTGAACAGATAGGACTTAATTGCTTCCTCGTCTTCGCTCAACACCACCTCCGGCTTGGAAAACACACACACACAGCCATCAGACACACACAACCCACAGACACACACATCACACAGACAGCCCTTTATGGCTTCCATTCTACTGCTGGTAAAAAAGCATCAAAACGGCACCATATTAGCGGTGGCATGTGACCATATTAACAGTATGGTCCGGACATCACAGTTCCTCCCTCTGCTGACGAGTCTTTTACCTGGAGCTCAGCTGGGATGTTCTCCCCACTGGGTTTCCCCTCGTAGTCAGTATTGGGCACCGTCCCGCCTAGTGTTTCCGACGCCTGCAGAAGGGTTTTCAGGTCCTCCGGGGGCTCCTCGGGGGCCTCCACCTCGTCAGCATAGGGCACGCGAGCCTGAGTCTTGCCCAGGATCAGCTCCTGCAGCCGCTCCCTGAACTGGATATAGAACAGCCCCAGCTGCTCGGCCAGCCACTTCCCCTGGGTGGTCTTACCAGAGCCCCTAGTGCCTAGCAGGAAAATCCTCAGAGCTGGAGGCTGGTTTGTGTTTAACAAGAGGAAAGTCAGTGATGGTTACTTAGTCATCGTCTCTAGTCACTGGTTTAACAGTTTAACAAGATATCCAGTAAATGATTCAAATAATAATCATACAAAACATTTCCATTGATGAGTAACAATATAAAAAACTGAATTCCCTCCTATCCCAGCTTCTGCAGCGGTGTGTAAGAAATTCTGACCTGCAAAATTTGTGTGCGGGAGACAAAGGTCTCGGGGCTCAGCAGAAAACGGTCCCTGGCCTCGGCGCTATGGAAGTAGTAGGTCTTATCTCTGTACTTGGCAGCGTGTTCATCCAAGCAGGGGACCAGAGTGCTGTTCTCCTTTAGGGCTACGGGACAGAAGTGTTGTGTGTCCCCCATCACCCTTCTGGAAACCGTATCCTCCTGGGCATACGCAGGGAAATGAAGAAATGTCACTGATGTGTAACAAAAGAACAGATACGTATTATCAACAGCATGTAATTATTACTATTTTTTATTTGATATTGTATTGACCAGACAGTAGGAATGAGAGGGAGACAGGAATGTAAAGGAATACAGAGTTGTCACGGATTTCCCCTGTCGCACTGTTTTGTCATGTGTGTGTATTCTACTCCTGGTGCTCTGATTCTCCCGGACATTATCTACTTACCTCCATATAAGGACTTTCTGTGCTTGTTAGATCTTAGATCTTGTTCCATTACTCAAACCTGGTTTCCTTTAATAATTAGTGTCTTTATATATTCTAACCATGTGTAATTGTTTTTGTGTGTGTGTGTGTGTGTGTGTGTGTGTGTGTGTGTGTGTGTGTGTGTGTGTGTGTGTGTGTGTGTGTGTGTGTG
>JACXGM010000648.1:0-19906 GCA_016801145.1 Umbra pygmaea | reverse complement strand
CATTTCTATCTGGTGTCTTGTTACAAGTTTCTGCCTTACGAGTATTTAAGTGAGTACACGTCTAGATTTTGAGTTTGATATCTACCACCTGTGTTTTGGAAATACCAGTTTCTAGCACAAGGTCATTTTGGAGGTACAACTGCATGTGCTTTGTATCTAGGAATCTAATCGTCTGTTGTTTGTTGTTTTGTAGTTACTGTTCTGCCCTCACTGACTATCCTGAGCACAGCTATGCAGATAGATAACTCTTCCATCAATCACACAAGATTTGTCTCAGCTAAACACCATTTATTGATGCTTCAAGTAAATGTTGACAGAGTAAAAAGGCTGTACACCTTGTAGCAAAACAACGAAGGATGAAGAAAGATTAACTTATGACTTGTAGAACTCTCACACATGCAACAGTGAGACAGCAACTAACTTCCTCTTTCTGAATCACAACCAAATAATAGTAATGGCTAAAAGGTAGGTTAACTGACATCCCCTTTGTATATTGCCACCTGGTGGACAAAATAATAACAACATCGAGCACAGTTGCATTTCAAGTGTATTGAATTCTAATAAAGTTACCCTTACGCACCTGCCTCCTGCCTACTACTATTATAAGCCATGACACGAGAAAGGGCACAAACAGTAGGCAAAGCAGTACCTGGAACCCCCATAGCCAGGAGACGTGTGTGATCCAGGTTCATGGTATTCAAATAAAGTTTGAGCTAACTGAACCTGTGGTATATACTATTTCACCACTGAATTTGGTTAATTTAGATGGCTAGGATGTTTCTGTAATACAGCCTTGTAAACAAACATCAATCAATGTCTGGAACTTCTAAAAGTCAAGGAGTGCCAGCCAACTGAAGTGTATAACAAGCAATGATGTGTGCGAGAGTTTGAACTGCATCCAAATGTTTCAATGCTAAACCTGACTCATGCATATACAGTTGACCCATGCAAATCAGGTTTTTTGTTAAATGTGAAGACTTTCAGCTGTTTGCAATGAACAAATCAAACAAAAGCAATTCAAATAGCTTGACTGCTTCATGTGGTTACCCCATATTCAACTGAAAACTCATGACTTCTTTAGTATCAAAATTATTCAACCCCCTGAACAGAATCCCTCAAACAGCACAAACATGCAAAACAGGTGTGGTCTCAATCCCACATGATGCACTAATCAAGGGCTTCATTAGTTGTACCAGGTGTGCTGGTACACCTGAACTGGCTAGGGGTTTGGTGAGTGTGACTATTGACTGCATGTTAGACATATGGTTAAGAATGGTCCAAAACATTAAGAGAAGAGGACATCGTCCTTTACAAACAAGGAACACTTTACAAAAACATAGCAAAGGCACAAAATGTTTGTTGGAAGCATAGTTTGCAAGATCAAAGTGAACGGAACATTGGTTACACTACCTGGATGGGGAAAAAAACGAAAAAAAAACGCTGCAACCAGATTTCTGAGACAACAAAAACCCTTGAGTGACTGCAAAAGACCTTCAGCAAGACTTGGCGGCAACAGGCACGTAGGTTTCAGTGAGCAAAGTAAGGCACATACTAAACGCTGAAGGTTTCCATCCCAGAACTCCAAGATACCACTAATGAGCAAAAAGCACTAGAAAATCAGCTCCAGTATGCTCAAAATTATAAAGAAGACACAGAGGATTTGAGATTCTGTTCTGTGTAGCGATGAAACAAAACTGGACCTTTTCGGCACAATGGATCAGCAGTATGTCTGGAGGAAGTAGAATGAAGCATACGCTAAAAAGAACACTCTACCCACAGTCATGTATGGTAGTGGCTTGGTGATGCTCTGGGGCTGCTTTGCATCCTCTGACGCAGGAAACCTGCAGCATGTGGAAGGCAAGTTGGATTAACTGAAGTATCAGGAAATCCTAGAGAAAACGTCATGCTGTCTGTGAGGAAGCTAAATCTTAAGCATCATTGAACATTCTAACAGGACAATGATCCCAAACATATCTCAAATTCCACCAAGGCTTGGTTGCAAAAGAAGTCCTGGAAGATTTTTTAAGGTGGCCATCACAGTCACCTGACTTGAACCCCATAGAACATCTCTGGTGGGACTTGCAGAAGGCGGTTAAAGCACGCAAATTCAAGAATATTACTGAACTGGAGGCAATTGCTCATGAGGAATAGACTAAGATTCCTCAGGAATGCTGAAAGTCTGTACATTTTGACAATAAACCTGATTTGTGATCCCCCATTGAATCATTTTGAATGCAACTGTATAGTAGCTACATCTCCATAATAAAGCTCTGACAAAAACTTGTAATTTATTTTCTAATAAAGATATGATATAATTATTTCTATAAAAAAGGCAATTCTTAATTTCAGCTTCCTTACCAGCTCAGTAATATGTGTTAAAAGAGAGATTATCGTTTAATCAAATTCCCAGATATTTATTAGTAGGTGTCACAATTCTCCATGTTGGTGTGGAAGGGATGAGACAAATATTGTGACAGTATCCCCTCCCAAAGGCCCGGCTTCCGATGGACAGGTGGCGACCAGTGAGCAAGGACCCTCTGATGGACGAGGGGGCGTGGCAGCCGGTACCAGCGGTAAAGGCATGGCATGCTGGTATGACAGGCCGCTGGCACCAGCTGTGATGATGCCGGACCGCCAGGGCTGTCTGCTGGAGCCATGTCTGCCCTAGGGGTCTCAGCGGCCGACGTCACTTCCCCGGGGTTCTTTGTTGCCCGAGCACGCCGGAGGAGGGGACGAGAAGAGGCGCAGATGGGGCGCAGATCGCTCAAAGGGTAGGGAGTCAGACTTGTAGTCAGAAGGTTGCCAGTTCGAATCCCGACTGAGACAAATGTCGTTGTGTCCTTGGAGAAGAGACTTTACCCTAATTGCTCCCAGGTCGTTGCTGTAAATAAGAAACTGTTCTTAGTCAACTAAAAAAAATTAAAAGAGCTCCTCACCCGAGAACAGAAACTCTCTGGGGCCCCGGCGGCCGTCGTCTCCTCTCCGGGGGTTTCTGCGACCGTCGTCTCCTCTTCGGGGGTCTTTCAGAGACGGAAAAGGCTTGTCTCAATTCGCTGAAGGCTCCTGTTCAGCAGCGACTGGAACCGCCCCTCTAACTTCAGCAGGAGGAGCTGGTGGAGGTGTGCTGGTGGTCTCAGGGGCCAGCACCCCTGGCTGAGGCATTGGGGGAGGAGCCCCATCGTTGGCTGCAGCCCCATCCACACTGTAGAGGGCTGAGGTGTGGTCACTACCGGATGAGGATTTGGGGACTCCACCGCCTCCTCGGTGCCAGAAGTCTTGTCCCCTTGGTGAGACACAGCTCTCAGAGCTACTGGCTCTGACAAGGAGGGCTATACAGGCTCAGGCCCGGAGGACTCCATAGGTGGCACTGGGAAAAGGAGAGGAGCGGAGATGGTGGGCAGACCAAAGGGAAGATACGTCCACCAGGGTGACTGCTGGAAGAACTTTGAAGTAATTGGTTCAAACATAACCCTTTTCCACCAAAGAAAGAACTTGAAAAGTTTGGTGCCTGTGCCTATTTTGAACCAGTTCTTCGCTTTTCGACAGCCAAAGAACCGGCTCTCGGCCAGGAAAACTGGTTCCAGAGTGGCACCAACTCTGGTCTACAACCATTCTTTTACCACGTCATGCTTATGTCAGGGGCTAGGGGCGGGGTTATTGTGACCAACAACACCACGGAAAGGTTGTGACTGCCATTGTTAAAAACTAGAAAGATATTACAAAGATTGAAGAAAGATTGATTCAAAAGCAAAACAGTGGTCGGTAGAGGAGACATTTAAATACATCCATCAAATGCCACAATCTGCAATCTTCTCTGGGAACGAAATGTTATGAATACGGGCAGGCTTCTATATAGGTGCAAGCCATTAATATGTTTCCACAACCGATTGGAAGATGATTTGCGCAAATTTATATGACAGCGGGAGAGATTCAAGAGAAATTCAAGCTATGCGTAGGAAAGCAATTGTAGGCTATATGCCTCAACAATTTACAGAAAATATATATAAAACGATAAACCAGAAAAATAATAGCAGACTTGTAAGTCTAATTCAAACAACTGTTTGCATAGAGAAGTAGGCTGTTTCATCTAAATTTTGTGGCAGAGAACGGTAGGCTACCGTAATTCCCCTTTCAGAGACCCACTTATAATTAATCTGTCAAACTGTATGCTATTTCTTGATATTTAAAAAATATAAAAAAAGGGTTCTAGCGATAGATGGATAAACAACCCAAACTGTGATGTATGTCAACGTGCAGCACTTTTACGGATGAGCCCTTGCATGGCGACAAACACAGTGACAATGTCGTTCTCTAGGCTCTCTAGTATGAAAAACAAACAGGGTCTGAGAAGGTTCGCAAGTTGAACCAACTGTGAACCAGCACCAGTTCAGCACCAGAGCCAGCTTTGGTTAATAAGGGGTAACAGAGGAGTGTCCCGTAGGTTGAGTAGCACAGGCGGTGAGGGAGACTCTAGCTGACTAGGGCGGCCGGCTGCTAGAATGGAGTTGGGGCACGCCTCTAGCCAACTAGGGTGCGCGCTCTGGAGATCTCTGGGTCCCTCACCTTCCTCCTCTTCTGCCTCTTCCTGGTCCGACTCCCAGCAGATTAGGTCTCTGTCCTCATCTTCATCCCCTCTGACATGCTGCTCTTGCTCCTCTTTCTCAACCTCCTTCCAAGCGGGCTGGTGATACCAACTTGTGCCCCCCCAATATATTTTTCGGGAACACCACGGTAGCTGTAGCTGGTGTCCAAGTCCGGGGGGGGTTACTAGCCCAAGCCTGCAGTGGTTGTTGTTTCTGCAGCTCCCGTCTTCAGCCCCACATACGCACTCGGTTCCCAGATAGGAAGAACTGAACAGGCTATAGACTCTTGTGCCGGTCGGCTGCGCCTCTTCCTTCGCAATGGTCGGTTATTCTCTCACAACTCTCCATGTTGGTGTGGATGGGATGATACAAATGCGAATGAATTCCAAAATCAAAACGGTGTTTAATAATGATTAATACACTACAAAATAACACTGCCACAAGGGGCAAAACGATGCTAATAGTAACACCACGACACGCAACAAACAGGGGATGACATTAACAATATCTGCCAGTTACAAACACACAGGACTAGGCTTAAATACAGGTATAATGAACCATAGCTTACAGCTGTGAACTAATTAAGACATGATATGAGAATAGAATACATGTGATATGTCAGCTGGTTTCTAGGGCGGGAAACAGAACCAAAACAACACACACAGGGTAGAAACTAAAATGAACACAATACATAAGGGTACATACAGGCAACATGCACGAAAGACCAAAAACCAGCATACACTAGGCCCTCCATGGAAGGGTTTGGACACCACTGCCTTAGGGGTTTGTGACAGTAGGGACCCGCACTTCTTTTATTTATTGATTTATGGCCAGAAATATGTAATTCTGAGGTACATTTTCATCAGTAGTATGTGTTTCTGAAGTACTTTATCTTCAGTAGTATGTGATCCTGAAGTACTTTATCATCAGTAGTATGTTTCTGAAGTACTTTATCATCAGTAGTATGTGTTTTTGAAGTACTTTATCATCATCTGAAGTACTTTATCATCAGTATTATGTGTTTCTGAAGTACTGTATCATCAGTAGTGTCTTTTTTAAGTACTTTATCATCAGTAGTATGTTTCTGAAGTACTTTATCATTAGTATTATGTGTTTCTGAAGTACATTATCGTCAGTATTATTTGTTTCTGAAGTACTTTATCATCAGTAGTATGTATTTCTTTAGTACTTTATCATCAATAGTATGTAATATGTTAGCTGTACCTCAGAATCCTGCTCACCCTCTTCTTGTGGCTCCTCTTGTTTCTCCAAGTCAGCCAACGCCTGAGTGTCCTCCTCCTCCTCCTCCAGGTCAACTCCAGTGAGCTCCCTGCCCACATACTTAAAGGGCTCTGGGACAAAAGACAACCGGGAGATTAGGTATCTGGGTAACTCTGAGCTAGCAAGTTTACTTCCTCAACTGTAAACACTGTCTTTGTTCAAAACAAAGGTACTTTCCTTCCACATATACTCCACTGGGAAACAAATGTGTTGAATACAACTAATTTCAACAAAATTATTAAATAGTCATAACGCTGTCATAAATGCAGTGGTTGTCAGGAGTTAAAATTTACATTTGTTTGTGAGAAATCTAATCAAGCAACAAATGAACTTCTGGGCCTAGTGGGTTAGCCTAGTCCAGAAAACTCACTCTCCATCTGTATGATCATCTCATGGACCAATTCCTCAGGGCTCTTGCCAGAGATGTCCAGTGTACTGTAGCTTCCAAAGATATGGGACTCCATGCTCTCCCAATCCATCATGAACTGCTTCAGCTGCTGCTTGAATGGATCCATCTCTGGACCATCTGGATAGCCTTTATCCCACACTTCAGGTAGAGTCACCTCTAGACAGTAGGTAAAAAGAGGGTGGATGAATGGAGACAGGTGACACTTTGCATCAGTAAAAATGAATAATGAAAATCACAAAAACAAGAAAATGTTGTGCATACCTTCAGGTTCAATGCTGACAGGATGTGTGTTTTTGTTCATGTCGTCTGTATCAGACCTGACTGAGCTGTCTGCAAAGCAAATGCATTACCCGAGGAATACATTTCAATGAGGACAGTAGCTGTGATCAATGAGGGGGCAATGTCAGGAAGTGATTGACAGAAAGTAACCTAATGGTTTAAGGTGGGGCCAATGAGCAAATCTTCGCTGATTTGAATCGAACCCCTGTTGATGAGGTGAACAATGTGTTGTTAACCCTAATTGGTCCAGAGTTGCTGTCAATTATAGCTCTACGAGGTGTGTCATGGAGCGCAGGATATGCAAACAATTTCATATTATATTTCCAATTAATAATTTGTGAGTTTGTAACATCCGGTCCGGGTGATTATAGACCTCATTTTAGTTACTGCCCTGTGTGTTTCCTTGGTTCATGTTTCTGCCTTTTGTGTTTTGGTTCCCCCCTTGTTGGTTCCCAGGTGTTTTGAGTTAGCCCTTAGTTGTGTTTGTATTTTTCCCTCCGTCTCTTGTCTTTCAATGTTTCCTGTTACTCGTTCCGGTGTCGTGATAAGGTTCTGTTCGTTATGCCCCACGCGGCAGTTGTTCTTTTCTGAAATAAAACCTACTGAGTTATTGCATATTCTTCGCGCCTGTCTCATCATTATCTACACTACAACTGAACATATCGTGACACCATCTACAGTAACTACATGTAATTATTATTATTACATGAGGAGCAAAGAGGTAAATTAGTTGTGGGTGTGCTAGGATTGTGGGGTTAAATGTAACAGTACCCTCTGTTTCCTCTGGCACTGCTTCTAGTTTGGTCTGAGGATCGGCTGGCTGGACATCCTCCTCTGTCCCTTGGTGCATAGGGTTTCTGCGGAATGCCACAAAAACACATTTGGCAAGAGGAAACTGGCTAAGCCAACCATCCATATTGGCTCCAACAATGCAAAGAGTCCACCTTCATTGAGACAAAACTCACAAGGTCTCCGCAGCCGTCTGTTTCTGTTCCATTTCAAGCCTCTTGATAATCAACGTGTCAACCTCTATCCTGTTCCGCTCATACATCCTTTTTAACACGGTCCTACCTGCAATTGAAGCAGTTTGCAGTGAAACTACAAATATGTCAGCCCATAGATGAACAATCCATAGGCATTTCTAATGACAGTACATTTTCAACTTGGGAGTTGTAGTTTCTCCCACCTTCCCAATTGCCGTCTTGCAGGCAGAAGATTATATCGGGCATAATCTCAGAGTGAAAGTCCTGTATGGTAGCCAACTGGGACCTGTTCCTGGGAAAGTTGTCCAGCACCCAGCCTCTCTTGGTCTGTGACTCTGCATTGGCCATTTCAATCTAGAATACTCATTGGATTGAGAACCTTATAAAGCAATCCACAACAACTAGAACATCTATGAATAAGGCCATCTTAATGGTAATTCTGAAGGAATAGATTCAAATGACTTTTTGCGCCTGACGAACCTCACTGATTTGTTTCTCCAGCACCTCTGCATACAGGTCCAAAGAGGGCGGGGCTCCAACCTGTCGCATCTCATTTAAAGCCTCCTCAACAATGGCTTGTACATCTGGGTGATCCACAGTCACCTCCGTCATTGCTGTATCATGGCAACAACATAAAAAACACAATATCAACAGCTTAGCAGACAGTCAGGAGAAGAAACTGAAATAATGCATGTGTGTGGATGTGTGGCTGACCGTCATCAGCATGTTCACTGGAGTGAGTCGTGATTGTGTCTGTTGGATCACATACGTATCATCGGTTAGACAAATTGTGTCTGTCTAATAGGCTGCAAAGATTTGTCTGATGTTTCGATTCGCTCACCAGAATGATTTTCATCAGTCTCACTGATATTGGATCTCATGTTTACTGCAGAAAATATTGACACATATTTTTTAAAATAGATTATTTTACATAGAAAGTGGAGAAAGATAAATGTGCTACTGCTGAAACTGTACTGGGACGGATTTGAACCCTTGCTGCAGATGTACATGGGCACAGGAGACCACAAGACCAAGGGAACACATTTGAACATTTTTACTAACAGCACATAGCAAATGATTTGCACAAGAAACAAAAGCACAAGATAGCAAAGAATGTATGAACTCTCAACGTGCTCCCATCATTACCCCAATCCCATAACTTACTGACATCCAGATGCACCTTAGCTTTGACCCTCTCGATGGCCGTGAGTGTAGTTTCTTTCCTGACCTTCTCCAGCATGTCCTGTGTGACCTGTGCAATGACAGGCTTCATCAAGACCTCCATGTCCACCACCAAGGCACCGTAGTGCTGGGCCAGTAGAGCGCACAGAACGCTCTTTCCAGCGCATGGGGGACCAATCACAGACACTCTGCAGGGAGGCTGAGGCATTGGGGGTAGGAGGTACCACCGGGGGTTCAGCAGAAACTTCCCGAGGGCCTCCTGAGACGATAGGATGTACATTTTATCCAGAAACCTGAAAGGGGAGCAGGGGAAGAAGGCTGGAATGGGTCCAACATTATTAACAGAGACAATTCCTCACCGCCTCATCCACAAACCTCCACCAGCATTGACCATCCATCCCTCACTCACCCCACAGAGAACTCGGGTTTGCCCTTAACCATCTTGCCTTCCTTCAGGGCTACAGGGCAGATCCTACTCCACCGGCTCCTCCTCCACCTGAAACCGGGGGCCACTGTCTTACAGGAGGCCAAAGTCCTCAACAGATCCTCCTGGGGGAGGACGTCACAGACAGTCAACACTAGTCACCATCACCACAGAACTGAGCTACCACTGGTCTAAATTGCTTGCTGCTCAAATACATGGATTTCTCTTAGATTAATGTCCACATATATCTATTTTTTCTTTAGAATGCCTGACCGTATCAATTTCATTAGGAAGGCCTTCTTCATCACCCTGGAGAAGTTGAATGGGTACAGCAGCCCTCCGCACAGACATGGTCTCCAGGCGGGACAATACTGACTAAACCAGGGCAAAACAAACAACCGGGTTTTTCAGCCAGCCATTAGAACACAGAAGTCCAACTTAGACTGTGGTTAGTTGTAAAATGTATCCTACTTGGTGACAGACCACTTTTTTTCATTTAACCACTCTGATCTCACCATGAACAGCTCCTCAGGATTTTTATTGCCATCCAGCTCAAACAGGTGTAGCGAATCATGATCCGCCATGTAGTTCTGGAAACAAACAGAATGTCAGTAGCAATGAACCATCTGGCAATACATCTCAGATTAAGAAGGAACAGTTGGCTATGAGTCAGTGAAATGAATGGAGATGACAGCCTTTGTGGGTGTCCTTCCAAGGGCCCACCCCAGAGCCAGTATGGCTAGGTGATGTAACAAAACGGAAACGGGGAGCGTTTTATTTCCCTATGAAATCAGAAGCTGTGAAACTGAGCAGGCAGACCAAAAAACAAACTGTATTTATTGAGAAGCATGCAGGGTGTCTATTTATTCTTATAGCCTATTTTTCCCTGTTTTTCTCCAGTCCCAATTTGCCACATCCAATTCCTCCTGATACCTTGTCTCGTCAGTAACCCCTTAGCAGGTGCAGGCTAGTCGAAGGTCGATCAACTGCTTCCTCCAAACACATTTACATTTGTGTCATTTAGCACATCCTTTTAGTTGCACATCCAGATTCATTTAACATCTTCACAGATTTTAATGTTTGAAAAAGTATCAATTATGGCTAATCAATGGCAACGGAAGAGAAATTAAAGTCTTGGAATATTCAAACGCATTGACCAACCTCTAAACTGTAAAGGACCTCACCTCTAATGGTCTAAGCATTGTGTCTTTGTAAAGTCTGATCCTGTGGTAGGCATTTTCTGGGAAGTGGTCCGGTACTCGAACCAGCTGGGTTATCATATCTTTCTGCAGCTCTCGCTCCTCTACCTAATACAAAAATAAGCAGCCAAGTAAACAAAGTTTATATAACACAATGAGACAGAATATACCAAGTCCAATAGGCCAGTAAAAATAATGTCCATTTTTTTGCGGTTGTCTGCACCTCCTCCTCCAGCTGCTCCTCGTCCTCCTCGTCCTCCTCATCCTCCTCTATTTCACTCTTCTTTTTAAAAGTGTCTGTTTGTGGAGGGTCCCACTGTTCCCTGAGAAACACACGGCCTGTTTCAGGGTGCTGCCTCTGGCCAGCCAAACGGTTGGTCAAGTCCTTGTCCGGACACTGGAGATCAAACAGTTCAATATTTTACTGTATTTCAAGGTCTGTAGTATGGCTCAATAAATATCTGTAAAATTTCATTTTGGCCTCGGAATTCCAGAACAAGGTTCATTTTGCTAACTCAAGGGCATGGAACATAACCTTGATGTTAATGATGATATTGGGTGCCAGTTTAAGGTTCTTGATGAGTTCAACCTGCTCCTGTATCTTCAGGTACTCCTCTGACAGAGAGGGCATGCAGCTCAGCACGTAACCTGCCGCACAACAAAGTACCGACATTTTCATGAAACTGCAAACAATTCAAACAAGTATTGTGTTATATCAAGTTTGTGACATATATACTCTAGTCAGGGAAGAAAATGTACCGTAGTGCTCAACTTCTGGTGACTTGAGTCTGTCAAGAATCAGCTGGACCATCAGCTCTTCAGAAATACTTTTGCCTTGAGTCAGAATCTCAAGAAGCTGAAAGCATACAATGTAGTTTATAATCAATAATGTCTTCTGCCAGCATGTGCCTGCACTTTGGCAACTCACCTCTACTCCTTTCTGTGTTTGATCACTGATGTGTTGGTAGAGTAGTTCAGTATCTGAAATAAATGTATTAAAAAAATGTAGGATAGAACAATATGGTGTTCATAATTATATCATGATATAGAAAAATAACAATTGTTTCAGATAAAAATGTAATATTTACCATCAATCAAGACACATTTCCAAAACTTGGCTAATTTTTTGGCAAGCCAAGATTTTCCAACACCCTAGATAATAAGAAGACAGTAGGTGAGCTTATGTGATCCACATCTTTGTACATTTGGAGACCTGAAGAACACAAAAATATAAATCCTGCCCCACAAGGGTTACTTAAGAATCCCACTAGTGATTTCCAGTTTAGGGGTTAGGTTTAAAACTTTGGGAATAGTGTTAGAATTAGCATTGAAATTACTGGATAGGTTTAAAGTTTAACTTAGAATTATGTTAAGTTTAGCTATCCGGCTAGGTTAAGTTAGGTTATTGAGGTTAGGGTAATATTTAGGGTGAGTTGAGGAGATTTTTCTGGTCAGTACAAAAATAGAAAAAGGAATGTGTGTGTTTAGCTATTCTGAAAACTCACTGGCTTTCCAATAATGACGAAGCACGTGGGTTTGGCAAGAAGAAACTCAAGCTCAGCCTCATCCTCAATGAGGTTGTCAACGTAACTGTCCATGGCTGGTGTTTGTGGCTAGCTAGTATACTTGAAGAAGTTCTCTGAAATATTTCTGTAAATATTAAGCATTCAGTAAAGAATACACTTAATAAAAAAACAGTTTTTAGTGTCAAAAGCAAAATGGAAACTGTTAAACTAGTAATCTATCAAGATAGCAACATATTTAGCTAGAGTTTCAAGACATTTACAGTGATACTGAATATACATTACAGTACTGTACTGGACAGAGTTCAGTAGGCTACTGTCTGCGGTCCTACAGTTGACAGTGTACTGTAATACTCCTGTTAAATTACATTGTACAGTACTTACCATTTACAGATGTGTTGTCTTTTTAATTACCTTAACTAATGAACTTTTCAGGCATGATTTAGGTACCCTAGGTAAACTCCCGACCATTGGTTTTACCATCTAATTTTCCCAAACCTTAACTTTGTTGAACTAACGTAACCATAGTAACACTAGCCTGTGCATGGACTTTTGAAATCGCTTTCCTCCGTGCTTTTTGGCCGTTTAAAGACCCGTCTGAGCTGAAATTCATGACAGTCACCTGATCAAAACAAATGCATTGTCAGAGACATGCAAGGCTAATTTTCAATTCCATTACTCTTCTGTTGAGTTCTGCATAGTGTGAATCAACATTTTAGGGAGCTTTGTAACATGCGTAGTATCAGCTAACGACTTTTGGTGAGACGGCAATATCTTTGGGAGCAGGGCACCATACGTGCCCGGATGTTTGGCTTGTTAGCTCGAGCATGTGAGTCCAACCAATGCAGTCAGGTTTCGTTTAACTGTAAAACAAATGTTTGCTAGGGAATTTGTAGTGACTTTTGAGTAAATGCATTCTAATCTTTCGTCCTCAGAAGTCCACAGCTGCTGCCTGTCTCAACCATCGCTTCTTCTCAACTAGTTGGTCATATTGACAGTCAACATGCCTCTGTCAGCAGGCGTCATCAGTGGAGTGCAGAAATTGGTTCTTTACGAAACTAGAGCCGTATGTTTGAATGCATCATTTTTTAAGCACACTGTGTAGCCTTTGGATAGCAAAGCTTTTCGCCAAAGGTTGTAGAAAGTATACACTGCATCTTGTTTTAAATCTAATTATGTCGTATTAGCTAGCTATAGTTATTATATGCCACGATCCCTGTACAGCTTGTTAGACATGAATGTCCAGTAGGTTTCTAATGGGCAAAATCCTTATGTTGGCTAGTTTATTACAGAACGACAATACGTGGTAAGACGCTAAATATAAACACTAACAGAAAACTTTATATTTATCCCTGTCCTAACTTAATGCAGTTAGGGAAATTTTCACCTCCAAAATAATGCCATGTATATTTATTTAACAACAAATTTACTATAGTTAACTAGGCTATCTCTTCAAAATATGTTTCCAATGACTCAGTGATGCTGCACATGTCCTCCTTCAAATGAGAAACTATCTACCGATTTAAAGTGACCATCCTATGCAGGACACATGCTGATAAAACATGTACAGCAACGGATGTTGCATTACTATCCATCTGGCATACGGTTCGAAATCTTTTCAACACAATGAAGTGATGGCACAGAAATAAATTTGACATTTTATCATTTTCTGTGTATTAACACCAGATGGCAGTGTTTGTAGGAGTATACTGTATCCTCATGAGATCTGTTCACACTTTTCATAGCCCTGGGCTATCTCCCCCTACACTAGCTTAGCTTGTGTTCACCCGAGAGTGTGTTAACCCAAGAGTGTGTTAACCCCGGGTTAAACCCACTTGTGCAAGTGCAAACACTCCAAAAATGGCTGTTAGCCCAGGGCTAAGAAGGCTCTTATCTGTACTAATGTATAGTGTGAACAAGCCTTATATTGTGGGATCTTACACTGTTGTATCAAGTATACAACCCCTAGAACTGACACAGCTGATTGAAGTGATCATCTTGTCACCACTTTAATTTGTTAAGGCTATTGTGCTGGTACTGGGCTGGAGCCAAATCTTGCAGACACTGTGTCTCAGCATCAGGGTCTAGTGTTGAACAACACATTTTGTGAAGAGACACCTATGATTACACTATGATTTTTCTACTCAGCTCTGCCCCTTTTATTTGGTAACTTATGTTCAGACATGAACAACTCAGGAAATGATGGGTACAGGACAATGTGGCCGACTATATTATCGTCACTAGGTTCATACTGGATGTCCCCTCACCAAAACCTCAGACCAATAAAGGCACCTGTATGGGTTAGAATAAAGGGACTGAACTACCATCTAAGAAAGAATAGCACGTCTTGTATAAAACCCTTAGTTAGTTGAGTACTTCTCTTTTATCTAACTTTCTTTTATCATCCAAAGCTTACCTTTTATACCATTTTTGAGTGAGCCTCAGTGTATCTTACACAATGTACTGTAGCTATCAGTCTTTTTTCTTAAAATGTTTTTTTCTTGCTCAGAGGTATTTTCTTGTGGGGAGCAATCATGCCCAAACCAAGCACCGTGTTTTGAAAATCGACCGTACTGAGCCGAAAGACCTGGTCATAATTGATGATAAGGTAAGTCGCTGCAAATCACACTGCTTATTTATTTCCAGTAGCACATATTGTGGCAGTTATCTAACCCAGCATGCCTCGGGGAAGAAATGTACACCCAATCAGCTGACGAGGGCTGAGAGCCAACACTGTGTATTTACACACTTCCCACCTACATATCGCGATACAACTTCACATAAGGGTGGACGTTAGGGATTTGATTTCATCATCAGATCGGTTTGAGCATGTGAGTGGAGTGGTTGCACGTGGACAAGGCTTCTGCGCGTTAGCAACCTTTTCTAACTTCTAAAATAGCATTCTATATTTTGCCGTAGCACATTTTATTTACTACATTTTAAGTAAAAAAAATCTTAAAATGCTGAAAGTTCTGAAGGGAAATAACCCATTCTAGCAGTCTCTTTTGCCCTGACTGACCCGGAGTGTCGTGGTGCTGATTCTATCCTTGCACCTGCTACCACAGTACATGTTCTGGTAAACATAGAAGTACTGATTTAACTTCTTTACTTAAGTAAAAGTAACAAAGTACAGGCATGGCAATTTACTTAAAGTATAAAAGTAAAAGTAGCCTTGCGAATGTCAACCATTTTTTATGCAAAGCTACCTGGACCACACAAATGTTACTAGAGTGCAAGCAGAGAAACTTCCGTGGACATGTAAAAAAGGCTCTTTATGTGCCATTGCCTACATTTTAAATAGATGTCTGCCAATAGGCCTAAAACATCACATATATTATTATTGTGACAGAGACTGGGACTCCAGGTTAATAAGATTCTGACTGAGTAGCAAGATATTAATTAAATTGTGATTCTGTGAGAATTCAGTTTCTCTTTTTTTTCAGTTTCTCTTTTTTTTCTTTTTAATCTTCCCCTTAACATTTTAAGGAATCTACATGTATGTGTGTGTGCCTGAAAGCTGACAGGGTGGACAACTGGGATTGTTGTCCCGGGCCCAGTCCTGAGGGGGTCCCAAATTTTGTTTTTGCATGTATTTTTTTTATCTGGCGGCCTAATGTATAGTTGTGTCCCAGGCAACTAAGGGATGGCAGCAGCGTATAAGAAATGAACTGACAGCTAGTAAATCTTTGAACATGGAATGCTAATAATAATTAGCCTGGATGCCAGCCCGAACCCTGGCCACAAAAGTTTTTGGTCGGGAAGTTCGGTCTGGACTCGATCCATTGAGGAGTAATTTCGCCCGGTTTAGAAATGTTCGGGCAAATCAAATACGATGATGGACAGATGATCTGCAGTTATGTAATCATCACGTCATCAAAGAGCGCTTGGTTTGAACTGGTTTACAACAAAGATGACTGCAGCTGGAGAAATGAGTTCTATAGATTCCGCTATTGTGTCTGTTGTAAAAGAAATCGACAGGGAAGCAATTTTAAAAGACGAACAGAGAACTTTTTTTTTTTTTTTTTTTTTTTTTTTTTGAACAGAGAACTGCAATCAAGGTATTTGTGGAGCGTAAATATGTGTTTGCCGTCCTTCCTATGGGATTCGTCACTTAATGCGTTGCTCTGATTGGTTGTAGGTCTATCCAATTGAGTGCAGAGTTTTTTTTCGGTTAAGACACGCCTCATAATCAAAGCCCTATGGAGCAGTATCAGACTCACATTCTGACTAGAACATGAGTATGGCGAAGTCAGGCTAAATAATAATAAATGTCAAGCTCACAATTTTTACAATTGAAGTACTATAAAAGTTGGAGAAATTACAAATTCAATATGCATTGCATTAAAAAAATATTTACTGATATGCAAATAGACATCCAGCAAAAGAAAATGGCAAGTGAATGGCATACCTCTCAAATCTGTAGATATGCATGGATTTGTCCTGAATCCTTTAAAGAACTTGGGAGCAACTTGGGTATACAGACCTTCTGTATAGTGTAACCTGTCATAATGTAATTGTGTATAGGACAAATAGACACACCTTTTGTACTGTTTAACGTGTCATAACTTTATTGTGTGTAGGACAGTGAGTGAGTGAAAAAGTGTGTGTGTGTCTGGGATGGACAGGAAGAGAGAGACCGCAAGTGATCAAATATATACCTCAAATTTGCAGCACATTCACCAGGAGTCATTCTTCATGCCTACTATGTCAAACATCTCTCTCAGATGGAAATGTCTTGCTGCTTGTCTGCTGAATCTACGGGATCTCCAATTTCTTCATTTTCAATCATGTCGCAGTCCATAATACTATGCTAACCTAGCAATGATGTGCCACGAATGAATGCCGCCGAATCTGTCAAGTCGTCTTGTAGTGGTGCGTCAAATGCAACATATATTCCCATCCAATTAAATTGAAGATCGGTATTGATGACGCGAGAAATAATAACGGTAACTCCAATAAAATTATTTGAAACTAAAGTAACGAGACAATTTTGTAAAATGTAAGGAGTAGAAAGTACCAATATTTGTGTTAAAAATGTAAGGAGTAAAAGGTCGGCACAAAATAAATAGTAAAGTAAAAATATCTGAAAAATCTACTCGAGTACAGTAACAAAGAATTTGTACTTCGTTACTTCCCATCTCTGCCACAGAAACATGTGCGGTCATGTTGGTGGAGCTGCAGTCCCATCTGAATGTCTTCCGAGCTGATTTAGACTTTTATATTACATCTGCTCTCGCTGTCCAGATAAAGCTCTGGCCCCCTTCTCTGCAGCTCTTTTCTGGGATTGTGTGGCTGCTAACGAGCATGCTTGCCGAATTGAACACTATGAGCACAACTTGTCTGACAACAGTGACCAGATTGTAGGCCTGGAACAGGTAGTCGCTCGTTTGGAAAGCGAAAACCGTCCGCTGGTGGAGAATACTGATGACCTTGAATCCTGTTTGAGATGATGCAACCTCTGTGTGGTCGGCTTTCCTGAGGAATCTGAGGGGAGTGACCCTGTTGAATGTCTAGCTGGGTTCATCACAGAGATCCTTCCCTCTGTATTCCAGTCACCTCTGAAGCTAGACCTGGCTCACCGCATCGGCAGGCATCCAGTGGGCGGGGCTGATTGCTCTAAATTACATCTTTTCATAACTCGTTTCCACTACTTTTTTACTTTCTCTTCACTTCTTCACATGTCTCCATGTTGACCTTGCCGGGAATAAGACAGTTTTATTTCCACGAGGACGCCCAGCGATTGGTTTGCCCAACAGTTTGGAAATGCGTGATGGAGGTACTACTGAATGCTGCTCTTTATTGTCTTTGCTAACTAAGATCACTAGGTATCTGGCCCTAAGGGTACAACCTGTGGACTATTTAATTTTCATTTTGTGTAGCCTATGTACAGTATCTAGTGAGAAATCATGCTGGTGTATGGCTAAGGTTATGGTTAGCTCTATACATGTGCTGTCAGGCTGAGTGACTTTGGGAGGATACATTTTCCATGCACTAATGATCAGTTAATTCACCATGTATTTATTAATATTTTCCTTTCTCTCATGTTCTAACACAACGTGTGGCTGTGACGCAATTCGTGTCCATATTATGTCCTTTTTAGCTGACATTTCGGTGTTCTGCTGTCAGCACGATTGATGGTTCCCTCTTTTATTTGGAAAATATTGTACTTTCTTCTGGCGATATAATATCCTGATGCCAGAGGAATGGTAACTCTGCTCACTTGTTGCAGGATAGAAGTTTCACTTATGCATTAACATATCTGTTTATTTTTCTAGAATGCCTTTTGAAACACTTGTCCTTTCTGTGTTAACAATAGTTAACAGTTTTGATAGTCAGAGATGATGCCGAACTATTGAGTTTACTCAAGTCATTTCAATGGCTCCATATGGTTCGACGTATATTACTCAATGTAACACAATCACCATCAGATGGCTGTATAACATCATGTTATGGTAATGCAGATTTTCTTTGTTGTTATGGTAAGTTGTTTTTTATTTTTAATTATAAAAAATTCCCATTTTCCTGCCTTCGCAATTCCCACTAACCCTACCTTGACGGCAGCTCTGCAACTCCTTGAACAGATCTGTGGGATGGTGAGGGGCTCGCACATGGTTCATCCAACCAAATGTTGCCCAGCCGCCAATTCCTTTCACACTTGCTCATCCAACATGGGATGATTACCTACACCAACTATACTTCTGCAGTTGACTTTACATTTGCCTGATCTGCACAAAAGAAGTCACTGGAGAGCAGTGTGGCAGGATAGATAATCTGTTTTATCTAACCCAAATCCAGGGTAGCGCTATGCCAATTTGTGCTGCCTCGTGCAGGAGGTAAAAAAAAGTCAGAGAACCCATAGTCAGGCTCGAACCACTCGTACAAGTCAAGCACTCAGAGTAGAATGCTAAGTGCTCATTGGTTGATTTGGCTGTCAGTAAACTCGATTGAAATACAGCCCCCAACTGTTTGATAAATGTGGGACTTTTATTTGAATGTTAGGTAATGTAGCAGCCCTTCAACTTGTAATAAACAGGCTTGGGAGTGTTTCCATACGGGTGTACTTTAATTTAGACCAGCGTGCATAGCACCAACACCGTGAAAATGTAAAAGGAAAATAACAAAGGCAGTTTAGCCAGATACAAAATAATTCCTTTACAAATGCACTTTAACTAGCTAACGTCACATTGATCACAGCATAGCAGGTAACAACCATCAATGAAATGAAAATCACTACCATTTACATGAACATATTAAATGAATTTGTATAAAATTGTACAATACAATGAATCACATACCTCGCTCCGCATATCAAAGGGTGCTAAAAGTGATGATTCGGGGAAGGCCGCCGCCGTTAACTTGAACTTTGGGGAGCTAGCTAGTACCTTTATATTATTTTCAAGTTATTTACTGCTAAAACCATTCAAGCACAGAGGTGGTACAACACTTCAAAGAAAACAACAAAACATTTCAGTTGAAGGTTACGGTAATATATTTCAATTTCTAATTCTAAACATACATCGTTTTGTAACGTGCCTTGTGTCTTTATTTTCTCCTTTTTACAAATGTGTGCATGCGCGTGGAGAGATTATTCCCACATGCAGATTGCATAATGTCAAAATAAAAGTCTCGTGAAATAAAGCATAAAAACAGGATAATCATTATAAAACACTGCTGGTGGTCATCTACACTCCCACCACTCATGTTATGAAGAGTGAAGACAAGGATCAACTTGGCTGAACGGCTCATACTTGAGTCCTATGTCTGTATCAGTGTTTCTAGATATGTGTAGGTGAATACTACTATGTCATAAGGGGATAAAGGTGTAGACAATTAGACAGATCACACACTCTCGAGGAGGAGAACTAGTTTCTGAATGGGCCTTTCTATAATCAAAGGTTTGGTAGGGCGATTTTGTTTCACTGACGTCCTTTCCCCTACTAACACCTTGACACGACGCACTAGTCCATCGCTCTCTCTTGTGGTTTCAACCACTCGTCCCAAGTGCCACTGATTTCTAGGAGTATCTTCCTTTATAATGACTAA
>JACXGM010000647.1:55363-67681 GCA_016801145.1 Umbra pygmaea | reverse complement strand
ACCCTCTCTCTGTATCTCTGTCTTTACTGTCTTTCTCTCTCTCTAACCCTCTCTCTGTATCTCTGTCTTTACTGTCTTTCTCTCTCTCTAACCCTCTCTCTGTATCTCTGTCTTTACTTCCTCTCCCCAGACCAGCGCGCCTGTGGAACATAACATGCTGGGGCTTAACAACTGCATTGCTGCTCTTCACTCATTTATATGTTTCTCATTGATATTCCGACGTTTAATTACTATGTCAGAGCAGACGAGCCGCGTGTCCTGTCCTCCCAGCATTAATGTTTGCAGCATGCTGCCAGTCCACAACCTCACCTCACTTCATTAACACACTGCTATTGCACTGAAAAAAATACATAATTGATCCAACTGAAAAAATCTAGAGCAATGAACCACACCAATATTGTTTATGCTTACCCAATGTAAAACAAATAAACAGTGTTGGGTAAAGTAGCTTGTACAGTTACATTCCAGTTACTTGCTGAGTTCACAAGTTTTGGGAAGTCCCTAATTAAGAAAAAATGATCAGGTAAATGGAGTTCATATCTTACTGGTGACCATGATTGATATTTTCGTTACTCTTTCTATTTGTTTTAGGTTTAAGATATGAACTCCATTTACCTGATCATTTTGTCTTACTTAGGGACTTACCAAAAACTTGTGAACTCAACATGTAACTGGAATGTAACTGGAATGTAACTGAAAATTAGATTTAACCCAACACCTCAAATAAATTTGTTCAACCTGTGATTTTTAGGTTGTCCCGAATAAATGTCGTTCAATTTGGTTAAACATATATATATACATACAGGTCCTTCTGGAGCATTTTTGGAGCATTTCATGCTTCCATCTGCTGAAAAGCTTCATGGAGATGAAGATTTCATTTTTCAGCACGACCTGGCACCTGCTCACAGTGCCAAAACCACTGGTAAATGGTTTACTGACCATGGTATTACTGTGCTCAATTGGCCTGCCAACCCTCCTGACCTGAACCCCATAGAGAATCTGTGGGATATTGTGAAGAGGAAGTTGAGAGATTCAAGACCCAACACTCTGGATGAGCTTAAGGCCGCTATCGAAGCATCCTGGGCCTCCATCACACCTCAGCAGTGCCACAGGCTGATTGCCTCCATGCCACGCCGCATTGAAGCAGTCATTTCTGCAAAAGGATTCCCGACCAAGTATTGAGTGCATAACTAAACATAATTATTTGAAGGTAGACTTTTTCTTTTTTTGTATTACAAACACTTCTTTTATTGGTCAGATTAAATATGCTAATTCTTTGAGATAGGAATTTTGAGTTTTCATGAGCTGTATGCCAAAATCATCAGTATTAAAACAATAAATGACCTGAAATATTTCAGTTGGTGTGCAATGAATCGAAAATATATAAAAGTTTAATTTTTATCATTACATTATGGAAAATAATGAACTTTATCACAATATGCTAATTTCTTGAGAAGGACCTGTATATATATATATATACTGTATAAGTTGATCATCACAGCCAATCACATTTTCAGATAAGCCAATGTAATTCAACAAATTAGTCACATTTGCGTATCTTGCCTTCCTATAGCATGGCTTCCTAAGGAAATGTGACAGATAACAACTTTGAGTGTTTACAGCTTTTGTACTACACTGACAGGCATTTCAAGATTGTATTTTTACATATTAGAATATCCAACTGGTAGAACATCCAGCAGTTGTAGTATTTTATCACCCACAACTTGCAGTGAAATGAACTGCAGTGGTGAAATATTTAAAACATTTTTAACTACATAGACGGGAACACTCTTCTCAGTAATGGTTATAATAAATTAAACCACAGTTTGTATTAGGTTTGAAAAGTAAATAAGTATAATTATAATTGAATAATCAAACAACATAATCAATACATGAATGCATAAAGCAGAGAACATACATTTAAACAAACAATTCTTAAAAAGAAAATGTGCAGAAAAGCATGCTGGGAAATGTCAACACAAATATGGTGTATCCTACAAAATATGCTTTGTGTCAAGACGAAATCTTTAGGTTTGCACTTCCTAGGCAATATTAATTTTGTCTATATTAAAAATAATAGGTTATACAATAAACTTGTATAATTTTAACTGAGTCGAATGAGAATAAATGCATTGGATGAACAAACACTTGTCATACTTTTTTCAATGTGGAAGGAAGTTGAGCCTAGCACGCTCTCTTCGCTCATTACGTCCTCAAGACGCCAAGGTCTGTAAAGACTAAGAGTAAGTCCTTAATTCAGCATGGCGACGACGTGAGCTGTGAGGTAATGATGGAATGTGGTAATCTCCTCTGTACACCAGCTCCGCCGACACTCTCTTGTCACGTAATGCTGCGCTGCAATGTCCTGCTGTAATGGAACAGAATGCATTCCACCAATGTTGCGTCTCACCTTAGCCTTGCCCTCATCCGGAGCCCCTGGGCTACATGTCTGGGATGATGTCTGGATCAGAACGGGTTGCGCTTTAACTTTTATTTTATTCCTTGCAGCACTACCTGGGTTACTCTCTTCCCTTCTCTGTGGTACAAATAACCAGGGCTGTAATTGAATGTGGGACCTTTGGGGTCGACCAGAGCGAGACAGAAAGGATGGCTGATTTGTCTCCAGAATGCCAGCGCGGTGGGCCCTGTCTGTACACAGCTTAGCCCAGCTCGGCATATATCGACATGACAGCAGTGCTCTCCCAATTAAACCAGAAAGTGTTACGTAAGCCTGCAAGAGGAACTAATCACATCAAACCATGAATGGTAAAACACAAGATTTAATTTGGCACGCGGCAACAGTGCTTCTGCCAAGTTCGCATTGCCACACATGTTTTGTGTATTTTGGTTGTTTTTATGCTTTCCCGGCCTCTGTGGACTTTCTGTAGGTACGCTGGTGCTCAATTGGACTGGGCTTCTCTCCTGTGGAAACTCTCTGTCTTTTGTCTCTTTCAGGGGCTGATTCTCAGAAGTGCAGCACTGAATGAATTGTCAATGGGGGTTGAATATGGGACATTCTCCTAATTGCTATCAATAGGTTTGTCCCTGTAGAGTTCCCCTTTAACAGAGCCAGCATGGCTGGTTTGTTGTTGGGGGCACAGAAGTTTCCAGTCTCTCACAACACAGGCAAATTGTTGTTTTGGTCTGTCATTGCCAACTAAGTGGCTACCTCTGGCAGTCTATTGACAAAGCCATTACGGTGAGAAGGCAATGTTCCCCTCATCCATCAGACTCTCTTTCTATGCTGTTCGTCTCCAAGCCCCTTGAAGACGCTGGCTTGAATTTCCTTCAGATAGTTGTCAGCTCGAAACAATGACCTCCACAGCACAGGAAATGCCAAACCGGAGAGGAGATAATACATTGTCAGCGTTCTACCTCTCTGTCTAAGTAGTCATTTGTGAATTATTATTTTATTTTCACAAATACATTTGAATCACTGCTGCTTTGAAAATGCAATTGTTGAGTGGCAGATTCCATTGGCTTTACTCTAGTCTACAAATGCCTATTTGTAAGTTAATGTGTTGTCAGTCAACACACTCAGTTTGGGTAGTTTGCTTTAATGTTTGTCTTAATATTTTCAGTTGAATGGCAAGTGTTAAAATTTTCATTCAGCCTCAGTTTGATGGTTGTTCCAAATGACCTGCTGACACACAGTCATGTTTTAACAGTCACCAATCAATCACGCTTTTTATAAAGCCTTTTTTTCATCCGATGTGTCACGACTGTTTATACAGACACCCAGCCTTTAAAACACCCCAAAGGCCAAGCAACGCAGATGCCAGCAGGCAGCTAAGTTCCCAGGCTTTCACTTACATTCGACATGCCCTCAATAATGAGGTAGACAAGTGTCTGGGTTCCAACCTCAACAAAAATCATGTGATTCAAATTAGCCCCTAGATGTAAAGTTAATTGATGCTGAATGGTATTAATAACGGCACGCCGTGCGCTTTCTAACTGCTACTTCTTCTACGGATCTGTGTCCCGAGCTCATCTTAGCATGACTGTTGATCTCAAAGAAGCTCAGGGAGTCTAACGTCATCCATTTCCACCTCTCCTTACCATTCTGCCCTGAACTCTCAGATCAATGTCTGGCAGCTTACTGCTCTACATCATTCATTTGCTTTCACTGAAGGAGGCTTAAACTCAGATTGATATGTGTTGATGGTCCCAGCCTAGATCCCTTTGTGGTGAAGCCCTTCTGTGGGAGCGGCTGTTAATCCAGTCAGAATTGGTTCTCCTTGTTTGTCTCAACCCTCCAAAGCCACTCGGTGGGGGTTGTGAACCCTTGGGCCACATGCCTACCCCAGCCCTATCCGAGTTTCATATTCCCATACGTGCCAGTTCTAGTGTGAATGAAGCGTCAATCACACAATGTTGTCTACACTGTTTTTCAAAATAACAGTTTTACATAGTTACATGATAATCCCCTGAACTACTTTTAAGGAGACTGGATCACCTACTGTTTATACCAGGAGCCATGAGCAATCCTCCAATATAGAAACGGTTCCAGTTTTATTAAGGGATTAAGAATCTTTTTTTGTTGTTGCCATGGTTACAGGCTCAGCTCTTTCCTCGGGTGCAGAATTTGTATTCTGTTGTCACAAAGACCTACATTCCTACTGGACTGGCAGCCCGCAGCCATGGGAAGAACACAAGCCGCCTCGTTTCGGCAGGGCTATCTGTATGTTAGTCAGAGGATACCAGCTTCAAATGTGAGAGCTCATATATAACACACCATGGAACGCTGACGTCCCCATAACAGCCTATGTTCCATGTTTCCAGTAGCTGGTGAAAGCTGGTTCCACTATGACGTCGGACGGGCCAGCACGTGCTGAAACATGCAAATATGCTCATGAGAAAATAAACATTATCAGCCTGACATCTTTTCTCTTTGGAGGTCGTCTTTTGTAACAGGCCTGTAGGCTCTTTGTCGGTGTTATGTGGGTGTTACCTTTCAGGCTCACTCAAGTTGCTGTAACACCGCTGGATTTACTTGTAGACAGTGGATTTATTAAGTGAACACTCTACACGTCTGACAAGTCCAGCTTACAACTTTCACCATTAGCCAGTCGTGTCAGAACAGTGTTGAATGTCAGACAGTGACATTGGATTGAGTGCTGTAACTGTATTCCCTCACCGGATGTTGCCTTGCCTAATTGGAAAACTAGTTGGAAAAGGAGTTGAATGTGTAGTTAGTGCTAAAGAATTAAAATATATATTTTTAAGGAGGGTTATAAAATGAAGATAAAACTCCTCCGAAAGGTGACACGTGAGTCTAACCTGCTGTAACGCCAATGGGGTTGTGGTCTAGAAGATTGAATATCCATGGTCTCAATTATTGTTCTACTAGTCTTAAACCACGTCCGATAACAAATAATTGAATTTGCAATGTATATTGGTTTAGGCTAATCATAATCACATGGCTCTAACCTGGAATGTAGAGAACCATGGATGTAATTCAATCAACTTCTCATTGACTCTGAGGTCTAAAGTGGAATCACAGAGTTACTAGTTGTGTTCTGCTCTGTCATGGTATTGTTCCTTCTGTTTGTTAAACAGGAGTGTACTCCATACAGCGCCTCTATTATTAAATACATGACAATGAAGCTTGACTATAACAAACAGGAAATGATTTATTGGCCGCTGACCTTAATCCCAACCTTAGGTACTGCAGTGACCTGAACTTAGAATCTGCTTTCTCCCAGATCAATTCTATTTGGGATGAGTGACTGGAGATCAAGAGGAGAGTCCTTTTATTGACTGGCTGTGCTTTATTTAGTTCTCTAAAAATGACAGCGTTGTTCCTTATTGGTTCATAAAGTTTATATTTGTTTAGCATACAAAGCATTTCTAAACATTCCTGAGGTTTTCGTACAATGCGTCTTAAGGAGTTAAAATACTCTTTGTTCAGTGCACATTTCAACTGCTTAAATAAAATTTATAAAGAAAAAAATAGCTGAATAAAAAATGTAATTAAAATTAATTTCAAATTGTACAATTAAAGTACTTGTACCATTACTATTTCATTGAAAGCCTGCCATCGGATCTGTATGCTAGGATGCCAAAACTCAGCGTTTGATAGTCAGTAATGCTGCTGGGATATCCAGGTCCAGTATAACTCAAACTGCTGTTCTGTGTGAATAGTGCGCTGTAGAGTGCGGGGGGATTTGTTGTGTTGAAGGTTAAGTAGTTTACACTAATCTGTAGGAGGCACATTGATTGGTCTTCGTCAAGAACAGAGCATCTGCACCTGTCATCGTGTATTACCTGAAGGATTATGGGTAAAGGAAAGGTTTCATGGGGTAACCCCACTTGTAATGTCAGTTCCCAGGGGACACCTGCCTCCTGACACCCCTGCTCATTTCCTCAGTATGATCTGCTTGGTGCTTACCTGAATATATTACCTTGGCAACATGTCTGAAATTTAACTGGTTTCTATGTTTTCCCATCCTTGATAATGGGATGAAATATATGATTTGGTTTAGAAATATGTACTATAATAAACATACAGAGGCAGAAAGATGTAGGAAAGCAATTCATACTAACCAACATATAAATGTTGATATAATTCCTTCAACCCCTGACTCAGTATATAAAGGAATATGGTGTCTCATTCACTGATACATACCTGAAATATTACCATTTGGTCCTATTATTATTGCTCACACTCTCTACTTCAAAACTGAAAACCAATTAAAATGACATGTCCAGACACCAGTATTTAACAACAAAAGCCCTTGCATTGTGGGTGTTGGCCTTTTACATTCTCTTAGTGATCCAAATGTGGAAAAGGGATTTGAGTGCTTTGACTCAAAATCTGGTCCTTAAGAAGACAGAATTGGTCCTTAAGAAGACAAAATGTCCAGGGCAATGACACATAGTGTAACTCCTAGTATCTGTATTTCTGGTCTGTGTTTGTGACTCTATTGCCCTGACACATGCTGCCTCTCACACTGCTAAGTCATTAGTAAGGGTTTGTCAGTTGGTATAATGCCTGCAGCAGTAATGTTAAAGACATGCATTTCCTTCTCACTCCTTCTCACTCCACACCAGTATTATCCTCCTATTTTCTATATCAATGATTATTAGTACATATTGTTGTTGAATGAAATGCTGATAACTATCAAGCTTAGTCATGCAAATCCTTCTGACTGATGCTGACTGGTGACCAACTTTCACTTTTTATCCTCTGGTGTCTTTACAGTTTCTATGCTGATGCCTAGTTTTCACACTAGTAACCAGCGTATGGACTTCCTTGCTAATAAAAACAGCTTTAACTTCAACACTACGGTACTTTTATGAATGAAAAATACAGACTTTTAAAGTGTTATCCTTTAGATTGATATCGTTTGTCCTTACAACGCACAGAGCCATACAAATAAATACAAATCTGCTAGAATAATGTATGTTTCACCAGTGACATAAGATCAAACCTATTGTTAGGCTTTTCATTGATTTTACCAACTAGCTTGATCATTTAAAAATTGTGTATACTATTTTTGATGATCCATATCTGTCTTTTTGGACTGATTGCTCACTCAGTCGAGTCATAGCCTACTGTAGGTTCATGAGTTTGCATTTTCTTTCCTTTTTTGGGCGGATCATTCTTCGTTTATTTCTCTTCTCCCAATTGTTCTTGTCTGATTCCCACTAATCCTTTCTTGTCGGTAGCTCCGCAACTCCTTGTACAGATCCGTGGGATGACAAGGGGCATGTACATGGTTCATTCAACTACATGTCGATCCGCCGATTCTATCCTTATGGTTCACCAAATACGGAAGCCTTTAGGCAGATCATGCACGGGATGATTACGTTCACCGACTATAATTCCACGATTGAATTTACAGCCGCCCGATCTGAACACAAGGAGTCGATGGAGAGCCACGTGGCCGGATAGTTAATCTGATTTATCTAACCCAAATCCCACGCAGTGCTATGCCAATTATGTGCTGCCTCATGCAAGAGGACCGGGGAAAGTCAAAGAACCCAAGCTGTCTACGGTGAACCAAAGTTGTAATTTTTTCAGTTTCCGGATTGCTGTAAGCTATTGATGCGCCTTAAGTGGTGTATTGGCGCACTGCTGGAAAGACCCGGCGCACACAGCTCTTATTTTGCTACTGCTTGATGTCTGGTATAGCTCATCTGATATTATCTTTTGGGGCTTGTTCCAATATGCTATAATTCAACTCCAGCCCTACAGAACACTAGATTAGTCTGTAATGAGATAGTGTTGTGGTTAAAAGGTCAAATGAGATTGGAGAGGCAAACTCTATGTCAAAAGACAGTAAAATCTTCTTTTTGCTGTGTACCCTGTTCAGTATTTGTATACCGATGTTGTTCATTTACATTATCCACAGCGTTCACCTCAAGGATGTTGAGATTCAGTTCAATAATTTGTCTGTTAATTTACTGTATCCCTTTTCTCTAGAGAACTGTACTGGGGGTTATTTAAACGCAGGGCCTGTATTTTTAAAGCTACTCAGATTAGAAGAGTTGATTGACGATTAGTTTATTATTTTTTTCATCATAGTAGATGTTCATACACACAGGGGAAACCTGAACCCAGGACAGAATGGTCTCCTGTTGTCTCTATTGGTGCTGTGTGCATAAAAAAAGAGAAAACAGACCTCGTATGCGTAGGCGAGTTGAACCAATTGTGTCTCAGTCACAAGTTGTTCTTTCATACTTCTAATCTTTCCCAATGGCTGAAAAAGCCTGGGGTGGTGTGGGGTCTTTACCAAATCAATAGAGGCTATCGCTTTTCTAATGAGCTTTCACACCTTCAAATACAAAGAGCGGAGTGCAGCGTTCTGACCAATCACAGCACACTGTGAAAAACCCCTGTTTGACACAACCCCCTCCCCCAAAAGGACCGCCGCCTATCGTCACCGGTCACACTTTGCGCAAATTGCGCCCGGAGATGTGAATCACCTATTAGTCAAACAGGACTTTAGGTAGGGCCTTTTTATTATAGTGTCCAATTACAACAGCTCACTGCACCACCATTAAAACCAACCTTTTACACAGCACTGAAACACCCCTTAAAGTATTTGGAAGTCCGTAACAAAGGTGGCACCCGATAGTCTGGAAAACATTATCAATGGGTCATCACTCGCTGTCTGACTGTTAAATTTAACAGGATCAGCTTGTTCTCCACAGGGGGCTTACGACACACAGTAAAACCAAAAACTCCTTCTGATGTCTGTAGAACTTCAAAGAGAAGGCTATGTTGATAAGATCCTGTTATGACCTCAAAGTGATGTTGTCTCTCTATAAGGAACATGATAAAACCAGTGGAAATACTTATCTTTCCTTCAGTGCACTGGACTAGACCCTTTTAAAACTGGGCTATTTTCTCTGCAAATCTCTGTATATTTGTTTTTACTTCTTTGCTTTCCAATTTCTGGATATATCTCAGGTAGGAGAACGGTGTCAGGGGCTTCTAGAGTAAAGCATCCTAAACAGTCAGAGTTCTCCCTGGCGTTGGAAATATTTTTGCCACTTTAAACGAAGCTGCATGGTGCCGGAATTTCCAGTTTGCTAAATAGGATTAAGAGAGTAGAGGGGGAATAAGCTACCAATCTTTTGGTAATTCCAAACTTCCTTGGAAACCCCCTTATCCTCAGTTTATTTCCATGACCCTTTAAGCCAGCCATGACAGAGGTATCCAGCTGTAGAATCTACCTAATTTAAATTTAACCTTTATTTAACCAGGTGAGTTGACTAAGAACAGTTTCTTATTTACAGCAACGACCTGGGAGCAATTAGGGTGAAGTGTCTTGCCCAAGGACACAACAACATTTGGCTCAGTCGGGAATCGAACTTGCAACCTTCTGACTACAAGTCTGACTCCCTATCCACTGAGCCATCTGCGCCCTAATGTAGTGGTTAAGTGGAGAAAATTATTTCAAGATGTTCTGCCCCAATCTCGTTTATTTACCCTGATGTTATACCCCACCCATGTGTTCTTTTGATATGTTCTACAGAGAAGAGGCAAAAGAGGGCTGTAAAATCAATGTGGTGGTTAGGATCATTACAATGAACAGTAGGAGGCTCTCAGAGCAATGAATGCCACAATGTTTTCCATTCAGCAGAGCTGCGATCACAATAGGACACTTGATTATATTTTATGCTAAATCAATACCCTTGCGGTTGTCTTCTTCAAGCACATTAAATCCATGGAGGCACCAAGGTTCATTCAGTCTAGGAGAGAATGGGGCACAATGAATGGTGGATGGAGACAGAAGAAGATATAAACAGTAAGCCATCCTCTACCTATTTAGCCTCCAGCACATAGAATCCATCGGACATTCCTGTCATTGGTGTCGCCCAAAAAACAGCCCTAGTGTATTGTTTTCTGTGACATTAGGACTTTCACAGTCGTGGAAAACTGTTTTGTCTCTGTAATTGTATCCATTGCTTGTAGTTTGAGCTTGGAATATATTGAGAAGATTCAGGAACTTAACTCTTAACTAACTCTTTACTGTTTTAAATACCCATACATCTGTACATAAGTCACTGGTACACAGTTGCTCCAGTCCTTATTTAAATGAAGCTCCATATTGCTCCTGTGCCCTTAAAGTATTTTCGCAAGTGAAATCTTGCCTGTCCCAGTTCTCATACACACACACACACACACACACACACACACACACACACACACACACACACACACACACACACACACACACACACACACACACACACACTGGTTTAACTATCTATGGGAATCCCCAAAAAATATTCACATTGAAGAGTGTTTTTACCCGAATCCTTAATTCCTAACCCAAATCCGAACCACATATGTAGAACCAAACTCTTCTGTAAATTCAATACTAAACCTGAACTTCAATCCTAAAATCATTACTATTATACAGTTGTCTGTACACAGAGACACACACACACGGCTAATTGAGATGGTGTGAGTTTTTGAAGAATGGCTGGGATCTAAACGCTGATCGTATCAACACAGACTGCCTCCTGATTGCATTGTCATTCCAAGGCTCCTGCTGCAGTCTTCACTCTTGGCTGTGGTCTGGGTTCTGCTACAACACCTGAATATCAATGATCAGTCACTGCTCTGCCCTGTTTCCTGGTTACAGTCTGGACATACACATGCAGACATACACACAAAGACAGCCTTGCATCACATTAGCCTGAATATTCTCCTTTAATTTATGGTTTTATCAGGAACTGAACAGTAATATTGCTGTACATTAAATCAGCGCTTTGACACAACATTTGTGTGTTATGTTAATCTATCGAGTCGTGCTTTGATCTTATGAAAATGTAGTCTTGTACATATTGATGTCCCTAATGCATTCATATTGTAAGCCCTTTTATACTTATGCGATAATCTGTGATTTCGCCATGTCTTCATTTTTTTGCGGACTGTTAATCTAAAAGGTGTCATGTTGGCAAGCAAGTACATCTGTACAAGTACATCTTACTTTAAGCTCCTGATTATTAAGTTTCACAGGTTATGATCCTGGATAGGTGTACACAAACATCATCAACAGACTAACCTCTCAACAAACTTACTTGCTGTATGAACAGATGTATTATTAAAGATAAATTTGACAGAATTTCTTTAAAAAATCAGAGCGAGCTAAAGATAACATGAAACTATTAAAACAATGTTAAATCAATACTTCCATATCCTTCATAATCCCCAGAATACCTAGCGGCATCACGTGATCTAAGTGGTTTAATATCTCCAGGGCAAAGTGACATTTGTCTATATCTTCGCTAAATTTCAACTCCCAGAATATGTTGACAGTTGTCACTTTGTCCCGCTAAGACTTAAACGATTATCAAAACCCCAAAGTGGGATAGGCCTACATGAAACAGGGACATTATTTGAAGTGAATATATGGCAGAAATGAATGGTGTAATAGCACAAAGAACCAATATCATGCTTTGCCACTGGGGTTTCTGGGGATAATAATGCGTCCACTATTTCTCCCTATATTAGCCCATAGCTAGCATGAAATGTTAGCTAACTTACATGCCAACTAGACAGTAGAATGATGTTCATAGCTGGCTGTGTTGACATGGTGCACCAAATAAGTCCATTGTCTTAATGCTTGTGTAGCTACAGTATGTAGACTGGTGGGGGACGTAGATTGGTGGGTGATGTAGACTGGTGGGTGATGTAGACTGGTGGGGGATGTAGACTGGTGGGGGATGTAGACTGGTGGGTGATGTAGACCGGTGGGGGATGTAGACCGGTGGGTGATGTAGACTGGTGGGTGATGTAGACTGGTGGAGGATGTAGAATGTGGGGGATGTAGAATGTGGGGGATGTAGACTGGTGGG